>CAUYQG010171605.1:0-14384 GCA_963574415.1 Tarsius wallacei | reverse complement strand
CATTAGTCATTAGGGACATGCAAATCAAAAGCACCATGAGATGCCACGTCACACCAGGATGGGTAGGATAAAAAAAGGGAAGACAATAATGGGTACTGGTGTTGTTGGGGATACACAATGGGGTTTCCGCCATGGGAAAACCACTGCAGATTCACTCTTGGTACAGACCCAAGAGAAATGAAAACACGTGTTCACACAAGAACTTGTACATGAATGTTTACAGCAGAACTATTCATGACAGTCAAAAAGTAAAAACAACCCAAATGTCCATTAGCTAATAAGTGGATTTTAAAAATAGGGTATATCTACACAAGAGATTGATTATTCAGCCATGAAAAAGAATGAAGTACTGATTCATGATACAATATGCATGAACTTTGGAAACATGTTCGGGGAAAGAAGCCAGACACAAGAGACCACTCAGTGTGTGATTTCATTTATATAAAATGTCTGGAATAGGCAACTCCAGAGAGAGAACAAAGATGAGTGACCAGTTGTCTGGGCTGTGGAGGGACAGCCAGTTGCCAGGGCCGTGGTAATGAGAATGTCCATAGTTAGATCATGATGCTGGCTGTACCACTTGGGGAATGTGCTGAAAACCACCAAGGTGTACACTTTATATGGGTGAATATCATGATATATGAATCACATCTTAATAAAAAGTCTGTACAGAACCCTTCCCCATGGGGACTTAGATGCTTAGAAAGAACATTCTACAGAGTTTAACCAAATAATATTGTAAAAGACATCTGAATAAAATAGTATTTTAAAATAGAGGAAGGGGTACTTGCTGGAGATTAAGAGAAAAGATGAAAGAAGGAAATGTGTGTATGTGTGTGTGTCTGTGTATGTGCACACGCATGTAGGAATGTGTGTGCTGGTGGAGGAAGGAGCAGGCTCTTCACCAGCCACAGGTGGGGTGGGAGGAGGACATGCTGTTCCAATCTCAAAGTGAAATGTGTCTTCCCCTTAGGGCTTGGTCCCCATCACTGTCCTGCTGTGACCCTCACTTCCGGATGACTTGTGAAGGGCAACAGAGTCTCTGTTATATCCCTACTTGGGCGTTGCTCCTACTCTGGACTACCGCTGTCATATTGGGTGTCCCTGGCCACATGAGGCCACAAACACTTTTAAAGTGGCTGGTGTGAGTTGAGTTGTACTGAGAGTGTGAATTACACAACAGAGCTCCATACAACATGTGAATCACAAATGCGATCGTAAATTTTCTAGTAGCCAAATTTTATTATTTATTTATTTATTTATTTATTGAGTTGGAGTCTCACTCTGTCACCCAGACTGCAGTGCAGTGGCCACTCCTGGCCACTGCAGCCTCAACCTGCTGGGCTCTGGCGATCCTTCCGCCTCAGCCTTCCAAGTAGCTGGAACTACAGGCGTGCACTACCACGCCTGGCTACTTTTTTGATTTATTTTAGAGATGAGGTCTCGCCAAGTTGCCCAGGCGGGTCTCAAACCTGCGGGCTCAGGCAATCCATTCACCTCAGCCTCCCAAAGTGCAGGATTACAGGCTGAGCCACCAAGCCTGGCTGTAGCCAAATTTTAAAAAGCAAAATGAAACTGGCTAAATTTTAATGATATGTTTTATCTAATCTGTTCAAAATATTATTTTACCATGTAGCAATAGAAAAACCATTAATGAGGGAGGAAATCTTCACAGATGGATTGGGATCCCATCATTTACAAGTGGAGTTGTGACAATACCACATTTCCTCAGTGGATCTATCCCTGCCAAGCAAAACGTGGGGTGTGCTCACTCCCTCTTGTTTTGTAGCTCCAATATTCATTTCTCTAGAGCAAACTTACATGAGACTTCTTGTAAAAAGGTCTCTGAGCATCTTATAAACTAGGGAGCACAAAATACAGTATTTCCTCACCCTGAGAATGACATGGATATAAATATATACACTTCTGTGAATATACAGACCAAGGAAATCAGCTGCATTATAAAAGGGAGTCTCCTGTCCTGACAGAGGTATTGGAGGGCTGAGAGTAAAAATAAATACATGAAAGAAAGGAGTGAGAGAATGATAAACTCATATTCTCAATTCTACCTGTAAGTGAAAGAAAGGCATTGTATAGCACTGTGGCCAAAGGATATGTGTGTTGCAAGCGTCGGGCATGGTGGCTCACACCTATACTCCCAACACTAGGGGAGGCCAAGGTGGGAGGATTGCTTGAGGACAGGAGTTTGAGATCAGCCTGGGCAACATAGCTGAGACCTCATTTCTTAAAAAAATGAAAAAATTAGCTGGGCGTGGTGGTGTACACCTATAGTCCCAGCTTTTCAGGAGGTTGAGGCAGAAGGATCACCTGGGCCGAGGAGGTCAAGACAGCGGTGAGCCAGGATCGCGCAACTGCACTCCATCCAGCCTGGGTGGCAGAGTGAGATCTGGACTCAAAAAAAAAACCAAAAAAAACTCCAGAAAAACAAAAGATGTGAGTAGCCAGGGAAGACAAGGGGGAGCAGAGGGAGTATAGGCCTCTATTCCTGAACTGATGTTCATGCCTGCTACCGTGCACACGGACCAACTCTGTGTCCAGCACATGCCTACTCCTGACTTGCAGGAGTGTTTGTGATGTAATCAGGTGACCTTCCACCCAGACGTGTGGGGCCCAGAAGCATAGCAGTGAGAAATGACATCTCATTGTGAAGCAGCTTCGGGCCATGGTGCTAAGTGCCCGCCTCTGCCAGAGTGGCTTCCCCTTGACCATGCTGAGGAAAGAGCAGAACAGATTGTGCCATTTCCACACTGCAAGGAAGGCATGTTGCTGGGAACACAATGTTTGCATAAGTGTGTAGTCAACTTACATGCCCTTGTCTGTTTGGAGACAAATGAACCACTGGATCCTGCCGCATTAATCTCCCACTGGGGCTCTCTCGGAAAGCTGGCAGAACCTTGGACACTGCTGGGAGGTGGCATGTGGGCTCTGGAATACAGCACAGGACATTATGCAGGCACTGAGCAGGTCAGACGGTGGGGACAGGTGATGATGGTTGGCCGCTGTATCTCAGTCCACGGACCCGCACGTTCTGCACTCCCGCAGTGAGCGTGCTCAGTCCACGTGATAGACAGCAGGTCAGAAACTAGGTGGCTGATGGGTAAGCTTGCACCAAGACATTAGCAGAGCCAAGGACCACAAACCAAAGGCCATGAACAACGCAGTGAAGTTCAGAACCAACTTTTGGTTTGGGGGGACGCTTAGATTCTATGGATTAAACTATGAAATTCATTCATTGCCAAGTGTGGCTCACCTTGCTTGGTCTGTATCACCTAGACAGGCATGGATGCAATCATGTGTTACTTACCATGACACTTTGGAAATATTTTACCTGTATATTCATGCTGCTCGAGGACAAAAGAATTGAAATCCTGAGGTCCTCTATAACCGTAAGCTGAGCACAACAGAAAAGACACACAGCAACTAGTTTACTCAAAACAATTGCTTCCTTGTGGACTCCACGCCGGCGTTCAGGACGGGTCTCCAAAAGGGAGGGCAAGGGATTCTTCTGTGACACAACCACAGCCAACGCAAGCCTCTCTCAGGGTGGATGGGGCGGGCGCATGCCTTGACGCTGACTCTCAGCCCCTTCCAAAAGTAGAGGCAGACATCACGAGGACACAGGGGCCCCTCCAGCAAGCTTGCTCCTATCTGCACCCAGCAGGCCCCACCAGGGACACATTGATCACAACCGGGTAACCTCATACCAGCCTCCCCTCACAGACTCTACCAGCACGATCATCAGGGAATGTTGTTCCCAGCAGCTGAGTGTAGAGGGGCTGGCTTTTTAAACACTCAGCACTGGGTGTTGGTAACAAAAAGCCAACAATTCCCTTTCTTGCATCAGCCCAAGTCTTCTGATTCCTTCTGATGGGCCAATTAGGAAAGGCTGGGTTACTCTCCTGGAATGCTGGGATATACAAATCATTAACAGTTGTCTTGTTTTAACAGTTTTTTGAAGGCTTGGATTGAGTGAAGAAAAACCCCCAACTGGGCCTCCTGTTCTGTGGTGAAAGGCTTCTCTGGTGCGCTCTAGGGGTATCCTACTCAGAGGGTGAACAGGGGTTAAGAAGTCCTCCTTCCTCATCGTCAAGTCTTAGCTGACAAGAGTGGGAGGCTGCCCAAGTGGACACAAGAAAGAAAGCCTAGAGAGAGGCTTGTGTGAGAGTGAATGTGAGTCTTGGGACAGCCTAGTCATCACTCTTCTGTTCCCAGGACACACGCTCGCTCCATGTGACTCCCAGGAGGGGGCACAGGGCGAGCTGGCAGCCTGGCTCAGAGCCTGCACCAGGAGCCAGAGCAGGCACTGAAGTCCTACTGAGGAGGGTCTTCATATGTGTCCCTCCATCTCGGCAGGATCAAGACACATGAAAGCACTACGTCATGAGCAAGGGAGGGTCAGAAGATGCTCAGGCCTGCTGTGAGGGCAGGACAGGCGGGCATGACACATGGCTTCTGGTTGAGGTGCGTTTGCAGGAGTCCCAGGATGGGGCATACATCAGAACCTAGGACTCGCACTTCTCGTTCTCAACTCCTGTCTTAAGGACACATGTCCACTCCCCTCCATGGTCATGGCTTGTACACTGCCTTGGGCACAGGCATGAAATCAATGAATTTACAGAGAAGATAAAAATAACCGGATTTTGCCTTAAAGCGTTTCTTCTTCAGCCCTAAAACTTACACCTTTTTATCCCACACTGATGGTAATGCTACCAGAGACGAAATGCAGGAGAAAAAGCTCAGTCTGAGGTATCAGCTGTGTTGGGGCAAATCCCTGATCCTGCTAGGTGGAAACTCGATCACATTTCAAGGCCAATTTGGTTGTATCAACCGTGTGATGGAGTCATTGTGGAACAATACATGCACAGATGAAGGGCTGGCCCAGAAATCCAAGTGAGGCTCACTATGCAAATCACTCTCACCCAGCTGTTAGCACTGCTAAGACATTTCCGGAGCTGACAGCTTAATTGCAGAGTGAAAGGATTTTTAAAAAGCACATCGGGGAGGCAAGGGATTCTAACCAAGCTATAGATGTGACTAGACAATAATTGTATCTCTTTCCCATTTTGTACATAGTTGTTTTATCTCGAGCTCGACACCAAGTACATCAGGAATCTCTCAAGGCACTTTTACTAGGCAAGAGCAAAGACATGGGAGGAAGGTCCTTAAGACACATAAAGTTTGGTTATCTGGTCTTCCAGCCTTGGTGCTGAAAATAATTCCCATGCCCTTTCTCAGGTCTTATTTATTGCTTTCACTTAGTCATACTCTAATGGAGACTTCACTAATTCATATTTATTAACTAGGGCTGCCTTTTACAATGATGCTTTGATGACATCATCAAGAAGTGGCCAAAATGACCTTGATGTAAAAGCAACTGCTTCTGGCACTCACCCATCTGGTCGGCGATGCTGTCCTCACTCCTTGGCCAGCTGGGGGTGGACTTCCCACTGCCACCGAGGTCCGACTGGGTGTTCTGCCGGTCCATGGAGGCAGGGGACCTACGGGTCACGCCAAACCTGTAGGGATTTCCCCAAACATAGGCAGAGACAAAATCAGAGACCCTGTCCAGAGGGAAGACAGTCCTGGGTGTGGGGGTTCAATACTAAGGACGGGTACCGCCAGTTTTGTTCACATGCCTGTGCTTGTATACACACCCTGACGTGCTTGTGTGGGTGTAAAGTATATATGTTGTGGTCAACACACACTTCTCTGCTCAGAAAGGTATGCACACTGAGTATATCAATGGCAACAAGGGCAGGAGCCATCAGTACTGGGCTAACCTAAGCTATACAGAGCAGGAAACCACAATCCTCTGGCCCTGGATGACACACACAGCCACAGGGAGAGTCTCAAAGTCAAATTCTCCATAGGCATCTTCCAAGTGGTACACTGTGGGGGTTTATTACTCTTCACTTGGAAATTTACTAAATTATTAAGTCATTCCCTCTTGGAATGGGTATTTTCTGAGCACTTGCGCTGTGTTCTGAAAGACAAAGATTATTACCATTTAAATTATGTAAAAACCATTTCAAAATGCATAAATTTTAAATTGCCTTTGGGAAGGGCAATTTGGAAGCAGGTAAACTGGTATAAACAGAAGCAAATGTCTATTTCTGGAAAGAAAATTCAGCTATTTAGTGAACCAATTTTAATTTTCCCTTTGTAGAGTAATAGTACATGCTTAATTAAAACATATACCTTGACTAGGAATATCAGCCAGGTAAATACAGAGTGCAGAATTCAAACATTCATGTGGAAATGTACGTATTTATGTGTGGTTACTAATGAACTTATGGGTAATCTATGCAATAAAAAACTAAAAGGGTCAGGTGCGGTGGCTCATGCCTATAATCCCAGCACTTTGGGAGGCTGAGGTGGGAGGATGGCTTGAGCCCAGGATGGCAGTGAGCAATGATGGTGCCACCAGTTTCCACGCCTTGGTGACACAGTGAGGCCCTGCCTTTCAAAAAACCCCACAACAAAACAACAAAAACCAAACCAAAGTATCTGCAAGGCAGAGAAGCCTATACAAACACTATTTTAATAAAACTCTTATTGTATCTGCTCCCCAGTTACTTTTACTCAACATTCCCAAACACTACGCAAACTTACTTCACATGCTGAGAGCCATTATTAAAAACCTTGATTTATGAAAAGTTGTGAAAGTGCTCATTTAAAAAAAAAAATTCACAATTACACTGTTTGCCACCTCCTTCTTAAGTAGGGTCCTTGTTTAGCTCATAAGAGTACATTTCCTCCAATGAATCCTATAATTCTATCCTAAATTTGCACTAAATTAACAGTTTTTAAGAAGGCACAGAGATGAAAGTTAGAAATGGATTATAATCTTGTTTTTACTTTTTTTTTTTTTTTTTTTTAAAGAGATGAGTCTCCCTTCTGGCTGGCCTCAAATTCCTGGGCTCAAGTGATCATCCAGCCTCAGTCTCTTGAGTAGCTGGGACTACAGTTGTGTGCCACCATATTCAGCTAATTTTTTTTTTTTTTAACTTTTTGTAGAGATGAAGTCTCACTATGTTGCTTAGGCTGGTCTTGGACTCTTGAGCTCAAGTGATCCTCTTGTCTTGGCCTCTCAAAATGCTGGCATTACAGGTATGAAACAACATGCCAGGCTGGTCCTTTGGCTTTTAAAAGGAGTTGCTTTTTTTTTTGAGTTGGAATCTCACTCTGTCTCCTGGGCCGGAGTGCAGTGGCATACTCATGGCCACCCCAGCATTGACCTCCTGGGCTCTGGCGATGCTTCTGCCTCAGTCTTCCAAGTAGCCAGAAGTACAGGCGCATGCTACCACACTTGGCTAATTTTTTACTGTACAGACGAGGTCTCGCCAAATTGCCCAGGCTGGTCTTGAACCCATGGGCTCAGGCAATCCACTTACCTTGGCCTCCCAGAGTGCTGGAGTTACAGCTGAGTCACCAAACCTGGCCAGGAGTTGCTTTTTAACTACCTCTCGTTCCTACCCTATATGTGTGCCAGTGTCTTTCTCCACTTCAAGTACAGCAGGTATTAGTCATGCCATTGGATTTCACCTTTCCACTTGTGTGGACAGTCTCAATGTCCCCACACCAAGCTGTGAGCAGCCCACATCCTACAGCGCCCCAGACGCAGACCCTGAGTCCACTAAGGAGGCAGGACACCAGGGTAGCCTGGGATGTTCACGAGCAACCAGTGTGTTAACCTGCTGTGAGGCCCCACTCCGGGTCTCTGCCATAGTCATCCATGCGGCAGCTTCACTGTCACCTGTCCATCTGCCATGTTGGGGGAGTACAGAGTCGAGATCAGCATCTTTCCCGGGTCAGGGTTCCAGCAGGGGCAAGCCTAGCCATGCACAGCGGGGTGAGTGTCACTGATACAGATGCTTGGGATCTGGAGGAAACACTGAGTCCTCTCCTCTTGTAAAAGACCACCCCAGTTGTAAAAGATACCTCCAGCACAGTGACCTCATGGACAACGGGGATCCCTCAGTGCCACCGATGGGGGGGTTCAGTTGTTAAACATCAAATTGCAGAGTCACCACATGATTGACAAGAACTGGGCAGTACAGACCTTGAAACCACGTTTCAATGTCCGTGGTCACCAAAACAGGAGTATCTCAACTTAGTTTCTTCGCATACACTGAAAGTGTATCACACAAGAAGACAATGTTTTATTTCTTTATAGCTCATTTACATTTTATTGCTACACTGACACTGAAGTTGCAGTAAATTCTTAGTTTTGAAGTCAAACCAGGCCATTTAGAAGCTACTAATTAAATCAGGAAGTAATCAGCTGAGCTTGTGGTGTGGTACAATGGTATATAATACATAAACCATTTGCAGGGATTCATGAAAAAGAGCTAAAAGTTTTTTTCTAATTGCACTAATTATAGAATAAATGTGCATTTCAGACAGGTTGCTGTTGGGGCTCAGAAAATGATACCCTAAAATGCAGTACTTTGACATGCGGAACTAAAGATGAAGCCCGGGTCCCCTCCCGCTATCCTCCATTCCAAAACCAGGGAGGGACTCTCTGGAATTTCCTCATCCAAGAAAACTTCTATAAGAAAATGTAATTGCCTCAAGACCCCCATCCTAGGATGCTCCTTAAGTTACCAGGAGGAATTAAGCACTGGGGAGGAGACCAGAGTCATCACCAGGCCTGACCAATTTCGCAGCTGCCTTCCAGGACAGCTCTGAGGCTGCCCAGGGAACTCCCATAGTGGGACAGGTGGGGCAGCCTCCCCACAGGGAAGCCTGGCCCCACCCTGCCCAGGGCTCAGAGGAACTGTGTCCTGGCCACTGTGAACTGGATTCGTTCATTTCTCCACCACCCTAGCTTGCTTCCTCTCCTCTGAGGAAGGCATATTCACACTCATATCCACCAAGTGACTAGGAATCAGGTTACCCCGATTTGCCAGGCATGTACTTTGAATAACCTTTATGCCTTTTCTTTTGCAAATCTGTCTAGTGTCAGCTCATTTAGGGGAGCCTTCAGACGGGGGATGGGAGCTTCCCCTTGGCCCCTATGTTAGCAAGGGGGTCCTGCGGTGGCAGTGGGATGGAAAAGGCATACTTTATAGTGTTTTATTCCCTACTTTCTGCTAACATAAACATTTAGCAACAACAACAAAAGCAGACTTAATAGCTGTGAAATCCAACAAAATACTATGAATTAAAAATATCCATGATGAGGAGCTGATATACTAAGCATGCTTATTTTGTGATGTGGTGAAATCTCAAGAAAGTAACCAAATCATGCATCCATTTGTTAAAAATATATTTGGGAAAAACACAGAATAGAAACTTTGGTTTTATGAGCACCTCCCATTTAATTTTCAGATGGTTCAAGGTCTTTGCTAGCTCCTCAGGAACTCCCAGCAGAAAGTTTCTGATGGTCCTTTTACTCTTCCTCTGGGCACAGGTGGCCTGTGCGGGCCATGTAATGTTTTGTTGATAACTACTTCCTAGCTTCAGACATTCTATTTTTCCTCCTTTGAGTGGCCTCTAAAATCAAGTACATTTCATTTTTTACTTTCTAAGGTCTTTTCAGAAGCAAATAGTTACTGTGGGGTCCTTAGTGTTTTCAAGAAATATATATATATATGCCACAGGCAACTTAAAAGTGTGAGACAAATGATTTTAAGCTCTGAATGTGACTGTAACTCCCCTGTGTCAAAAGGAACGCAAACCCCAGTGCAAGCAGCATTCTGTGGAGTTAGTTCATCTTGGAGGAAGAATTAGGAAGTGACAAAAGCTGAACTCTGAAACTAAACAACATACACAATGGAGGAAGGGACACTGACTTCTCTGCCACTGAGTCCTCCATAAAGGCTAGCGAGTGAGATGTTGCCTAAGAAGCAGTCTGAACCAGCCATCAGGACACTGTCCTGTATGATCTATCAGCTCTGCTTCTCTCTGCCTGTCAGTAGATCAAGGCTGGTTGAATGGAGACCCTCTACCCTCTTAGTGCAGGTGAAAGGCACTGTTGTTCAGTGGGACATGTACAAGGAGCAGACGCATACCTACCCTTCGGGCATGGACTTCTGCCTGTATGTGCCACCCCCAGAGCCTGTTTCACTGGATGACGACAGGCTGCTGGGGGAGTTACGACACTGCGATCTTGCCAGAGCCATGGATGAGACCGTCACATAAATGTCCGAACCAGGAGACAGCCTGCGTATGCAAAGCAAAAGTATGGAGTCAACAACTTAAAGGGACAATCCCAAGGCAATGCGTGATGGATAGTATCATATGAATGTGAAAGAGATGGTGACTTCATGAAGATAGTGAAGGTAAAGCCAGCTGGAAGCCTACAAAAGAAACTTCCCATAAAGTCACTCCCCAGGGAAACAGCTGGAGAACTGCCCTGAAGGGGGCGGTGTCAAAAGATAACAGGGGAAGAAAGATCTAGAAAACTGACATGCTTCTGAAAGCTGCCAGCACTCAACTGGCTGAATTGCTTTTGCAGCTTTCCAGTATGGCAGAGCAAAAGATGACTGAACCCAGGTAATGTTCACACAGCAGTTAACTCCACCTTCTCACATGTGTCCTCCGTGTATGACCACTACAAGCCTGGAACGATTTTTGTGTGATTCTTTGTTTCCCAATCTTATAACTCAAAGTCTGAAATGAATATTCAGATTTTGCCACTAAGTATTTATAATTCTAGTTGACAATGGCATCACCATATAAAAATGACTAGAACTGCAGTTGTTGAATTTATGTAACATCACAGTGAACGTGTGCTCCATGTGGGTACCGGAGACATCAGTCTCCAAAGTCATGGCTCCTTCCCTTGCCGCCTGGCTGTCAGGACAGACATGCTCATCCCCTCCACCTCCCTCCTCCAGTGGGCAACAGGACAATCACAGGGGTACCAAGAGAGTTGATGTCATGCCCAGGTGTGAGCCAAACCTTAGCAACAATGGCATCTTATTTCAGAAGTGACCGCCAGCACAGTTCACTTGACTCATAGCAGGGCAGATCTTTCACTTTACAGTGGAGGCAGTGAAATCTAAGTCGTTTGTTCAAGGTCATGATAAGCCAGGTCTCTGATTTGAAGTTCACTGTATTCTGTGCTAAACTTTTGTGGTCCCCTGGAGAAGGCTGGACTTTCTTTTCTTAGTAAGACAGTGTGCAAAGGGTCTGCATGTTCATACAACTGTGCACACAAGCTACCGTCACCTCAAGTCCAGGTCTGGGAGCCCTGAAACTATAGCTGGTTCACAGGGCAGGCACTTCCTAGAGTGAACCTGTGGTCTCTGAGCACGGCAGGACAGATCTTCAGGTACAGGAAGCTGACAGGGACAACCTGAGGGCAGCTTACTCCAGCTGTCTCCTGAACACCTCTGCACACTGGCCAGCAACCCAACCAGACTGCTAAATGCCGACTGGTGTCTCCCATTCCCCATGCCCCGGTCCCCCAGCCTACCCCTCCTCCATCTGGTGTCTCAAGTTGAGCATCCTTTTCCTTCCTCCTCCTCATCTTCACAGTCAACTAAATCAAGCCCATTATATACTGTGCTATTATATACTGAGCTGTGTGTTGGGATTCTGGCACTGGTCTTGAAAACACAAAAATCAAGAAGCACATTGGTCCCCAACCACAGTAGGTCCTCGAGCTCTCCCCAGTGGCTGGGTCAGTCTGCAGTGTCCACACTGGTCTCCTGAGCCGTGGGCTTGCTCCCCTGACCTTCCTACTCCACCCAGGCCTCCCTCCTCTAGTCTTCTGGCCCCACCTATAGTCATCTTCCTCCACTGGCCCTCCTCTACTGGTCTATCCTCACTGGCCCTCCTCTATTTGGCCTTCCTCTACCTACCCTCCTTCATCAGGCACTCCTCCACCCAGTCTCTCTCTACACAGCCCTCTTTCACTGGGCCTTCTTCTACGTGGCTCTCCTCCACCTGTTCCTCCTCCACCAGGTCCTCCTCTCCAGGTCCTCCTTTATCAGGTCCTCCTTTACCAGGTCCTCCTCCACTGGGCCCTCCTCCACCCATCCTCTTCCACTGGTCCCCCTCCACTGGTCCTTCCTCTACCTACCCCTCCTTTACTGGGGTCCCTCCTCTACCTGATCCCCCCATCTGACCCCTCCCCCATTGGTCCCTCCTCTACCCAGCCTTCCAACTGCTGAAAACTTCCCCCTGCCCAGATGATACAGGACCAAATCCCTGGCTCCCTCTTCAGGATCTGGAACCACTTGACCTGGCTCCACTCTCCTCTCCATCGCCATTTGCCTGCCTCCATGTACCCTACCTTTCAGGAAGCCAGGGTGCCCAGATTCTCTGAACTGTTGTCACAGCCACACCTTTACTCATCTTGTCCCCCCTCTCCCCAGATGCCTTCCTTCTTTGCTACTCACATAAAATACTCCTTCTCCAGGACTCGATTCCAACATCACACTCTGAATTCATGGATGAGAACTGCCTCAAACTCCACAGCATCTGCTCTTTACACCTGGAGCATGTGCTATGGAAGGGTCACTTTTAGTGCCTCTGTCTCCCCAGCCAGATTCTCTCCTGTAGGACATGACTGAGCCTTCCTCACATGACATCTCCAAGTGCTTAAAACATGCTTCTGAACAAAGGAGAGTCCCTATCCGAGCGCAGAATATGAGGAGCAGAAAGGGGTTCCAGACGAGGCCCACAGCTGCATCAGATGCCCCGAGCCAGGGGTTCTCAACCATGGTGGGTCTAGATTACTTGAAAAGTAGTTGCCACTAATAATGAAGTGCCAACAGTTGTGAACAATTCACTAAAAACAACTACAGCAGGCTCAAAGTTAACGTGCCTTCCTAACTGCAGGGAGAAAGGAAGAGTTGCCAGTGATGGAGCCACATCTGAGCTCAGACCCCATGTGCACATCACACGCCTATGCACAACGGTGAGACCTCAGGGCCCCACGTGGTGTGCAGCAGGCATGTGAAACCTCGGTGCTGGAGAGCATGCCTGGAGCAGAAGGGTGGAGCCTCTGAGTTCCTCCGTCATCACCAACCCTGTTACTGCTATGCAGACTTAGACCTGGGCTAAGCATGCGTAATGGGGCCTGGTGGGATACCAGCTCACCCCGATGCCGGGACTGAATGTGTATCTGGGCACCGTGAGGTGGACTTCCCTTCCTCTTCCCACAGAGACACCTCTCGCATTTCTCATTGTTAATCTAAAGTAATGGTGTCAGAAGGGTCGGGAGGAGCCATCACAAAAAGGAAGCCAAGTAGGGACTGAGGAGCCCCATGGACACAACTGACTGAACACCACATTCCTTCAGCTTCAGAAGGGTGGCTTTTGTACACACCTCATATAGAGAAACTGTAAATGTAGTTCCATTTTGTAGCTGCTTTGATTTTCTTACTGCACAGAGGCAGCAGCATTATGGAAAAATAGAAAAAAAGGAGACAACAGTGGAATGCTGGCTCCACCAGGCCCCACCTCCTCTAGGGTCTGGTAATCTGTGGACTGACTCTTTTTGGGGTAAATAAGTCAGGCAACTGGATTCTACTGATGGCAGACATTAAAGTGTGTGTGCTTCTATGAGAAAGTGACAACATGATTCCACAGGGAAGTTGAGATGTGACCTTCTTTTTGTATCCAGAGCTGGCTACTTTTACCCTGCCCTGCGAAATGTACATTATGCTACTAGTTCTCATGCTGGGCCTCACCCTGAACTCTTTTACTTGGCAAATGTCTCAGAAAGTTCTGTTTGGTTCCTGGAGTTATCCCAAAGTGGAAAAACCACATTTCCAGAAGGCTGCACTCTTTCCACCCTTCTTGTGCTTATATAACTCAATAGGGGCTTTGTTTTCTGACTGTTCACACATGGAACACACATGGAAGAGGCCCCTGGGTGTCTTCACAAGCCTAGATGGGTGGATGGTGGGCAGAGAGCAGTCCAGAAATTCACCCTTACTCTGATGACTCCTCCTTCCTCCAATCCTTTGAACTTGACACTGCAATACAAGTATCACCTGAGAGCAGACCTAGCTAGGGGTAGCTCTGTCTGTAGGGCTGCTGAGTCCAGGGACATCAGAGCAATATTCCAAGAGGCTCTCTCTTCTGAGACAAATCCAGATCTTTTGGCTTCAGTTTTCAGAGCCCCAAATGTCTGAGGCTAATGCCCAAATAGGTTTAGAGGACGGATTAAGACCTCTTTCAAAGGCTGTCAGAGCTTTCCATTCTGTGGAATAGAAGCAATATCTTTTTAAAGAATGCTTCAGCCACTCTTTTATTTTTTTTTTTTTTGAGTTGGAGTCTCACTGTCGCCCAGACTGGAGTGCAGTGGCCGCTCCTGGCCACCGCAGCCTCGACCTGCTGGGCTCCGGCGATCCTTCCGCCTCAGCCTTCCAAGTAGCTGGAACTATAGGCACGCGCTACCA
>CAUYQG010171602.1:0-11923 GCA_963574415.1 Tarsius wallacei | reverse complement strand
AAAAAAGCAAAAACTGGCCTGATGGGCTAAGCCATAAACACCCTGCTACAAACTCAAGAATGGACTTGTGTTTGATTTTTTTCCCTACATAACAAACTACCCTAATCTTAGTAGTTTATAGCAGCATATATTTATAACCTTATATTTCCCATGGGTTCAGAATCCAAGCACAGTTTAACTGCATCCTTCAATGGTGGTCTCTCAAGGCTGACATTATGATGTTGGCAAGATTGAGTACACATTTGGAGATTTGATTGGAGAAGAATCCACTTCCAAGTTCAGTCTGGTTATTGGCAGAATTTATCTACTTGCAATTATGTGATTGAGAGTCCCATATTTAACCTGGCTTTCAGCTGGAGACTGCCTTCAGAATCTAAGGGGAGACCACAGTTCCTTGCTTTGTGGGTTTCTTCAATTTGGCTGTGTACCTCAAGCCTATAGGGAGTCTCTAGCTCCAGTCTGTTTATAAAACATAACCTAATGCCATGTGAGTGACATCTAATTCTTTTTGCCATATGCTACTGGCTAGTAGACAGTCACAACCCTTCCCCACCCCACACTCAACAGGAGAGAATTATACAAAGATGTGAACATAAAGAAGGGTGAATCATTTGGGTCAGCTTGAGATCTGTTTGCCAGAGGTCACCATAAACTTGAACTTCATTATGTATGTAGGGAGAGATACTCAATCTAGCATAAAAGGAATGGATGAACTACTAGAGGAAGACTTCTGACTGGAAGAAGATCCAATCCATAATACTCCATCAACCCTTCTCTGCAGGCAAAGCTAGTAGGGATTTGTCTCTTGTGTGGTATAGTCAAGGAGATCAGTAGGCTCTGGGACAAATCATGCCCCCCGTTTCTTATCTCTGCATCCTTGAAATCTGATCCTCTCTGCACAAAGGTTCTTAACCTTTCTTAGTATTCAGAATGCATTTATTTTGAGGAAACATGAATAAACTGATATTCATAATCTGAAACAAGGGAGACTAGATTAGACTGTGGTAACACATAGCCCTCTTTCAAATCTTAGTGGATTAAAGAATGAAAATTTTTGTCTTGCTCATGCTGCAATTCCCTCATGGGTCATCTGGGCACTCTGCTGCATGTCTTCCTTACATCAGAATTTAGGATGCCAGAATAGTTGTCTAGAAAGTTGCTGATCTCTCAATGAAGGGAAGACTATATGGCAAATTATAAACTAACTCTCAAAGCTTCTACTGGAGAAGAGACATGTCACTTCTCATATTGACCAAAGTAAGTCACATAGCTACATAGCCACATCTAACTTCAGAACCACGGACCAGGAAAGTGAGTTATAAATATATGATAAACAGAGCTAAAGACTACTAAAAAGAAAGTCCAGGTTGAGGGTGGTTGTGTGGGCTAGAGATGGGCAGACAGATCAGGGCAGATCTCCAGGCTGGGCAAAAAATGAACATATATTTTTAGATGTAAAACCAGCTGAAGATGAGTTAAGAAGACCTTTATTTTAAACTTAATCTTTATCCTCCTCAGAGTCTAGTTGGGAGAAGCTCAAGAAACAAGGACTTTTTGGTTTTTAGCCCATTGCCTCTGCCTGCTGTCAAGGTCACCTTCCTCTAGTGTGCGTGGAAGACAACTGGGTGTGATTTATATTTGTACCAATTCTTCTCTCACACTTTTCGTATTCTTCTTTAGAATGCAAGTATTTTTCTTCTTCCTCAGGACATTGTACCGTTTTGCTTAACAGAGGAATGATACAGGCAAGACAATGCTCTTATTTTCTGCATATTTTTCTCCATAATTTTAACATAGAGAAAAAAGTCATTATGTGCTATTTCATGTATCTGTACAAGTTTTGATAATAAGATATTAGATAGATGACACATTCTGTTGGGGGTGGATGTGATGTGGGGAGCAGACGAGCACTGTCAATATAGCAGGCCTTGAGTAAAGACCTCAAGCGAAGGCAAGGTCTCATTTAATGGCCCCAAGTTCATAGGTAAGGTCTTGCTTGGTAACTGCATCCTAACCAAAGGCGAGGGATGCAGCCTGCTACAGGAAACTGTGTTAGATGCCCACACAACCAGGTGCACATAGCATAAATAAAGCCTTAGCCACAACAAGATAGCCGCCAAAAAAAAAAAAAAATACTCACTGTTAGGTAGCAACAAAATTCCGTTATGGCTCCCTCACAGACCTTGTATCCCTTCCAACTTTCTTTGTGCTTAATTATAAAATAAACATGCTGAGCTAGTTTGGGGTCACTTCTCCTCCATCAGAGGAAAGTGTCCCACCTGACCCCAGCTTTTCTTTATGTCTTTGTGTCTGTGTTTTTTTTAATCTCTTGCTGCTCTCTCTAGGGATCCTCAAGGCCAATGATAGATTAAGAGGGGGGTCCCTGTCAGGTTTTGGACTGTGGGCACAGGAGTGGTGGACCACGGCATCTGGCACCCAAACAGGGACCTAAGCACACAAGAACTGCTAATCTCAGATGCTCTGAGAGAGATTCTACGCATCTAAAAATAAGGGAAAGTAAGGAGTGGATTTAGTTTCAGCTGGGTGTAAGACATGGATAATTGTGGCTCCCAAGAGAGACGCCTGTATGTCCAAGTGTTAAAATCTATGCTTCAAGTGAGAGGCTGCCCGGTTAAAGGTTCTCAGTTAGAGGAATTTTTAAGCTTTGTTCAGGAAACATGCCCTTGGCTCCCTGCTCAGGGACAGTTAATTTGAATACTTGGAACAAGGTCGGTAAACAACTTAGGGGGCCAAGTTTCCCCCAAGCCTTGTTCATGGCCATGCTAGCTATTGTTGCTTGTCAGGTTGGGGGAACAGGGGAAAATCCTTACTAGACTTATTTCCCAGACCCTCCCATTCTCCAACATGCTACCTGGGTTGGTGGGTAGGTCCCTGTCTTTACCAATAATACCTGTTTGTTGGGAGGACAGTCTGATAAACATATTACTGCTGGCCACAGTACAAATTTTAACTTCACAGGGGCTAGTAATAGCCCTCCGATTTGCCTTCCTAAACCGCTAAGTTGGGTTGTCTTAAGATGAGTCAAGAAAATAAAACCTCCTATGGGGATACACAAATAGTTAATATTTCAGGCCCTGGGACATAATAAAATATCTACAAACCATATCTAAGTGGGGGTTCTCTAGTTCTACTTATAATATCTCCCAGGCTCACCCCAATATTCCATACTTCCCTAATAACACAGGAATAGAGCTTGAAAAATTCTCCAGTTGGATAGAATGTGCCACTCCTGTGCCCACAGTCCAAAACCTGACAGGAAGCCCCTCTTAATCTATCATTGGTCTCACAGACTGAACCCCTCTCATCCTATGAGTTCATCTCCCCTGGGGATTTTGTTGGCAACTTCCTTACTACTTCCCAAGGTGACATTCAAAAGGAACTGTGGTGGCTCGCTGCCTCCCTTGATTTTGTTAACTTTACTAGTAGGTCTTCAGTTGATTTGGCAGAAAGTTGTGGTACAACTTCCCCCTGCTATGGGGTCCGGGCCTGTGTCCAACCCCCTTATGTCCTTTTAACAGACTCTGTTAACGTCACCCCAGTAGCTAATCATTATGCTTTACCATGTAACTCTTGTAATCTTAAAAATTGTGTCACCTGCCATAATGCGGGACAAGACATCCTGGTTTTATACCAGCTTCCCTTTATTATGATTCTTACTAATCTATCAGACCCTTGGTATGATAATGTAAGATGGCAGGTGCTTCAGGAATTGCACCACCAACTTGCTTCCTAGCCTCATAGGTCCATTGGATTGATAATTTTTGGATTGGCGACCTCAATTTCAGTCATCGCTTCTGCAGTTACTGCCATTGGTGCACCTTCTCAATCCATCCAAAATGCTGAGTTTGTCAGTGCTCTGGCTCAAAATACCTCCAAGGCCCTACAACAGCAAAAATCCATAGACATAAAGCTAGAAAAAAAATTAAATGCCTTGGAGGTTATAGTCATTGAATTGGGAAACCAGATAAACAGCATAAAAATGGAACAATGACTACCATACCATGCAGCATACAATTGGGTTTGTGTTACTTGTGTCTCTTATAATAGCAACCTTTGGAATTGAGACTTAGTTAAAAAACACCTCCAAGGCATATGGAGTCACAATAACATCAGCATAGACCTGCTTAAGCTCCACCACAATATTCTAGACATTCAGAATAGTCAAGATTATATTGTACAACCTGCCCAAATAGCACAAATTCTTCTTAATGATCTCAAGGGATTCAATCAATCCTTTAATATGTTAAAACATAGTCGGGCTCGGTGGCTCAACCTGTAATCCTGCGCTTTGGGAGGCTGAGGTGAGTGGATTGCCTGAGCGCGCGGGTTTGAGACCCGCCTGGGCAACTTGGCAAGACTTCATCTCTACAATAAATCAAAAATTACCCGGGCGTGGTAGCGCGCGCCTGTAGTTCCAGTTACTTGGAAGGCTGAGGCGGAAGGATCGCTGGAGCCCAGCAGGTCGAAGCTGCGGTGGCCGGGAGTGGCCACTGCACTCCAGTCTGGGCAACAGAGTGAGACTCCAACTCAAAAAAAAAAAAGTTAAAACATTCTGCTTGGTATATTTTGGGTTTTTTCATATTTACTCTAATCCTCCTTTGTTTTTTGCCAGTCAGATGCGGAATCCTCCAATGCCAAATCAGAGCCACCGCAGTAGCTGTCCATCGCCTGCATTTCGAAAATAAAAAAGAGGCAGATGTTGGGAGCGGATGTGATGTGGGGAGCAGACAAGCACTGTCACTGCAGCAGGCCTTGAGTAAAAGCCCCAAGTGAAGGCAAGGTCTCACTTAATGGCCCCAAGCTGGTAGGCAAGGTCTCACTTGTTAACTCTGCATCCTAGCCAAAGGCGAGGGATGCAGCCTGCTACACGAAATAGTGTGTCAGATGCCCACACATCCAGGTGCACATAGCATAAATAAAGCTTTAGCCACAACAAGATAACCGTGAAAAAACTCGCCTTTAGGTAGCAGCAAAATTCCATAATGGTCCCCTCACAGACATTGAATCCCTTCCAACTTTCTTTGTGCTTAATTATAAAATAAACATGCTGAACTAGTTCGGGATCACTTCACCTCCATCAGAGGAAAGTGTCCCACCTGACCCCAGCTTTTCTTTATGTCTTTGTGTCTGTGTTTTTCTTAATCTCTTGCTGCTCTCTCCTGGGACCCTCAAGGCAGCCACACAGGCCACGGCAACATTCATCCATCCCTCATCCATCTGTACACACATATCTACCACATATCTACATAAAGGAAATAAAAAGTAGGCGAAATGCTTACACTGTGTATTATACTCAGAGTTCATGGTCAATGTGGGGAGCTGTGAGGTTTTTACTGTTTCTCTCATGGGAAAATCCATATTCTTATTCTTGATTCCCTCTCTTGGAACTTCCTTACTTTCATTATAGCAGTTATAAACCATTACTAGTAAAACTAGGACTCAGAACAATGTCATCTTAAAAAGATGAAGCATATTTTAGAATTCAAAAATGGGTAAGTTACTATGTTTAAAAGGATATTAAGTAGTGAAACAAGTTGAAATGTTGATAAACATAAATTATTTTGGTGAATTTGTTATGAATTACACCAAGAAGATTAAGTGCTTTTTACAATTAACATTTTTAAAAGGCAGGATTTGTTGTTTATTTGGGATTTTTGCTCAGTCTTTAAAATGTCATAGTTCACTCATTCTAAAAATCAGATACCACAAACAAAAAGAATTAATAGTCATCTGTTGTGAGAAATTTGATGTGCTATTCTGTCTCTGTATGGTGATAGAAAAGAAATAAAATATAATAAATAACTTTGATTATTTTGTAAAATATACTTCTAGTTTTCATTCTCCTCTTTATGTGATGCCATTTTCAATTCAGTGAAAATCAATGTTCACATAATTAATGTTTATGTAAATTGGAAAAATCTAACTCAGTCTTCTGCAAATGACCAGTTCTCTATCATCCATATACACTCCTGAGACCATAGCTGTAATGGAAAAACTGTTATTTTTCTTTCATGATAGTTATACTTCTTTAAGATGATTACTCTAGCCTTCATTCCCTCTGAATTCAGTGGAAATTCCAGAGACCCTAGATTCATTTCCAGGAACTGATAAAGGATTAGAAGATAGGAAACATAATAATTCCAGGTGTTCTGAAAACTGTCTTTTGTGTAAAATCACCAAAACCCAATATTTCTTTCACTCTAAATGCTGAGCCCAGAGTTAACTTAAAGGAGTACCTCAGCGCTTCCACAAATTTATGGAAGCAAAAATGTAACCTAGCAACATGTGAGTGGTAAGAGATGACTAGTGAGGATTAAATGCCCTCAATACCTTCAGCTTCCAGAAGTGCTGGAGAATCTGCCTTACTTAAGTTCGTGTCATATTTCCATGGGCATCTTGTATATAGTGACTCGTCTATTGGGGTTGATAAAAGCCAGCCTCTTTTTCTCAGGACAGGCAGCTTCTGTAAGGTCATCCTAGCTGCAGAACTTCCCAATTTTTTTGCTTAGGCCTTTTTTGTAGTTGCATGGTCACTCAACTTTGTCTTCTATTCAAGTCCATTTTTTTCTTTCTGATAGTTGTTAATCCCCAAAGCATTGTTCAATGAAATTACTGAATAAAAATCTCAGTTTTTGAGTCTATTTCTTAGAGAAACTACCCTTGACATGGGTATATAAATAGACAACAAAAGTGCAAACACAAGTTCATATCATGTAATTAAAGAAATTCATCTTCTGGGAACAACCTCACAGTCAGCATCTTTGGAGGCCCCAAATGAAAACACCCAGATATGTTCGTGTACATTCTAAGAATTTCCTTTTGATATTTCAACAATCAACAATTAGGAATATGGACTTTGTGGTCTCGTCTAGAAAATCTGCTAACAAAGTTAATGGCTCCTTCCAAAACTGAATAAACTCTAGATTATTCTCAAATAGCTCTTCAACTCCCAAGTTGGGGAGCTCCAGTAACTAACCTACAGGTCAGAATTCTAAGTGGTGTCATGATGAATCTTTGCATCTCCAGAAAATAATTGAAAATTTGAAGCATCAGTGGAGAGTT
Source organism: Tarsius wallacei (assembly GCA_963574415.1). NCBI lineage: Eukaryota > Metazoa > Chordata > Mammalia > Primates > Tarsiidae > Tarsius > Tarsius wallacei. Next base: position 4,840 of record CAUYQG010171602.1, on the reverse strand, counting down.
CTTGATATCTCTTTATCATCAAGTGTATATCCAGGCTTAGAGACTGGATTGGAATGGGGATAAAGTAAAATAAATAACCTTTTTTCAGACTTGCTTGAACTGTTCCCCGTGGTTTTGTGGTTCTCAGTCAGAGATTTTGCCCCCAGAGTTCTTTTCATTGTCTGGAGACATTTTTGTTTATGTCATTCAGAGGTAGGTGGTGGACATTTTTGGCATTTAGTGAGTTGAGGTCAGGGATAATGCTAAGCATCCTACAGGGCACATTAGATCCCCCGAAACAAAGACTTGTCTGTTCCAAAATGTCAATTGGTTGAAAAATCCTGACAGAAGACACACAGTAATTTAAAAAAGGGGTAGAGTGACTCTATCCTTTTTATGGGCAACTGCTACATTAGCTCAAAGATTTCTGTAAACATGGCATTGTTCTGTAAACATGTCCACAGTTAATTTTGCTTTTTTCTGTTTGTCATGCTGCAGACTTTCAAAGATCATACACTATTTCTGTGTTTTGGATCAGCAATAGCTGAAAGAAAAATGATGAAAATTGTACAAATGTACAATAATATGCTAACATTTGAAGATTTGCAGAGTGTAAAATATATATGTGTCTATCTATATACACACAATTTGTCTTTCTATTTTTTTGTACATAGAGAGTATGTACAATCTATAGCATCAGGGACTGATGTTGGCAATGTGACCTCTAAGAAAATAAGGCTACTTATTTTTTCCAACAGTCTTTTCTTGTAAAACTTCTGTTGAAATGAAGTTCAAACACTTCAATTGAACAAATATTTATTGTGCTTATATATAGACCGCTATGGAGTTGGCTAGCATAGACTAATATTCTTGCATGAACAATTTACATTTTTCCACATGACTGACACTTAGAATTGGGACTAATCTACCTGTTTAAACAAGTTTCAAATGTATTTCTTTTTACAAGCTGCTTTTAAAGAAACACAAAGGACATTTTACCTTTTTAGCTGAAATCACTAGCACCCCAAGAACTTTAGAAGAGTCCATTTAGACATAGATATGTTTTCTTGTTGTTTTGTAAAGAGCTATTTGCAGAAGGCTAATTGATCAACTAGTTAGTTAGATAAGTTTGATTTCTTTATTTAGCTAGAGAAAGAGTCGATACTGTAAAAAAATTGTAATGGTTATGTTTATGTATAGAGTAAGTTGGATTCTAAGATGTGAAGTTGTTAGTCTAATTGTATTACAGAGACTAGAGGCAGCGAGTCAGCCCCAAGTTTAATGAGATGATTAATTCCCATGAAGCCACTTATTACTGCCAATTCTACTATAAGTTGTGATACTGTGACTCAGGTACTAGTTCTGTCTACAGCTATCATCAGACGTTAGATATTTTTCCCTATGAAATTTCCAGTGTGTACACAGAAAGATAAAGATATTTCTTGAAAACAAATTCTCTCAGCCAGGTGTGATGACACATGACTGTAATCCAAACACTTTGGGAGGCCAAAGAAGGAGAATCAATTGAGCCCAGGGGCTCCAGACCAGTCTGGGCAAGATAGTGAGACCCCAGTCTCTAAAAAATGTTTTAAAAAATGAGCCAGACATGGTGGCTCACATCTGTAGTCCCAACTACTTGGAAATCTGAGACAGAAGGATCACCTGAATCTAGGAGTTCAAGGACACAGTGAGAAATGATTGTTCCATCGCACTCCAACCTGGATAACAGAGCAAGACCTTGTCTCTCAAAGAAAAAGAAAAAGAAATTCTCCATTTGTAACCTCAAAGATGCTTTGGAGGTCACCTGAAGGATAACTATGTCACCCTCCTTTTGGTTGACAGTGTGTAAACTCTTGATTTTTGATGTTTTGCTTGAGTTGTTTGTTCAGCACAACCCACACAAAGCCTGGAAGAGCTTTCAATATGAGGAAAAGTAGCCTGGGCACAAGATAGACAGGCAAAAGTCTTCAGAGAATAGCAAATGGGAGACTTGATTTGTCAGAAATTTACAGGAGAGTCAAGGGCTTGGCAGGTGGAGGAGATTTAGGCAGGCTCTAGTACGTGCCATCCAGTAGGCCCGTACCTACTCCAGTGCCAACAGGAAAATGTATGAACATCATTTTAGGGAGCAGAATACATGGTCAACCTATGTTCAAGTATCATTTCTATCACTAGCTAGCTATAGAGAGAGGCAAATATCTTAACCTCTCTGTACCTCAGTTTCTGTATCTGTAAAATCAGAAAATATGTCTGTTGTTGTTGAGACGATAAAAAGAAGTAATGTATGCAGTTATAACTGCATGTTTCCACTAATATGATAAATATCCTAGCTTCAATTACTAGTCTCTAAAATTAGAGATAAAATAAGCTTTTATTTCTGCAATTATGTTTGCATGTCATGTTAATATAGGCAATAAAATAATTCTAGTTAGTGCCTTCATTCAAGAAACAATTTATTAAGAGTTGTTAGGCTTGCTACTTGTTTCTCTACACCTAAAATGAGATGAGGTTCAGGCCTTGTCATACCTCAAAAACAGTTGGTCCAAATTAAATAGAATCATAATTAGTGTTTTCGCAGTAAATGAAAATCTTAAAAGTGGAATTACATTGGATATGAAGCAAGCTCCAAATCTTAGAATTCTAATATAGAGATCCCAGCATTGGGTTACATGTGGAAAATACACAAAAAGGTGTATTCAGTGCATTCATAGATATCATTCAGAAAGCATTCAGGATGAAATTCTAAATAGGCTCAGGGAAAATATGTATAAATCATAAATAGTACACTGAGGGAATTATGAATATTTGGGTTACATAATTGCATTCTAGCATTTTTTAAGTATAAATACTTGAAAGAAAATGAAAATTTCTTTCCCAAAGAAATCTTTATTGTCTTTGTTGTAGCAAAATATTAGCTTAGTTTGATTATTTTAAATCAACAGAATGATAATCAAGCACATAGATATCATTAGTGAATATTAGACCTTGCAGAATAATATTTTTTAAATGGTGGGTGTGAATCAGAGTCAGGTTGCATATCTTGTTGTGCTTCCTTATAGCTATATGGTCATAAACAAAAGAATTCACTTCCGTGAGCTTTTTTCAGATGTATAGTGAATAATAATTCCTTTACTTTCGTTCATTTGAAAAAAAAATTCCTTTCTTTATTTTACAATTTTAATTAAGACCGGATATAAACCTGCTTACAGATCTTCATAAACTTTAAAAACTTATAAAATGTAAGTGATAATAACCATTGTTATTATAAATGTTTAGTAATTAGCCAGGAAATTCAACCCAACTTATCCACCACCATGATCATTTTTAAATAAATTCATCTATCCCAGAATACCTAATGATAATTTTAAAGTATTTGCAGTGGAGATTGTTCCAAATCATCTCATACAACTCAGGCTTTAGATAAATTTCAGTTAAATGAGAAAACAATTTTTCTGAAAGTTTAAAAGTACTAAATACTTCCATTTTTATTGTAAGTTCTTTCAAAAATAAAAAATATATAATTCGAAATTCAGACATTTTAATATAACATTAACTGACTGAGGAATAAGCAACTTCAGAGAAATCTGAAATCGTTCACAAGCTGAATAAACCATGTCCCAAGAATATGGGTCATTTTGAAAATGAGAATCTCTGTCTGTTTAATATTTAAAGATATAAATTCTTAACTTTTCTAAACTCTTTCTATTGATTTTCATACGGTTAATTTTACTTTCTTCATATGATCATTTTAGTCATTAAAAGCATGCCTAAAAGCTCATTTTAAAATAAAACCTAAAGAAGAAAATTTTGCATATTGAAAGTCAGAAGCAGGACTAATTCACTAATAATTGTTAAATGAAATGGATAAGTTTATGCACGTAGAGTATTTTAAATTAGTCCTAAGAGTGATGAGACATTTAGGTTATAAAAATTCATGTATTCTTTCTTCAAGCATATCTACTTCCCTAGCACCTTTGAAATCTGCATTGTACATACACACACACACACATATGAACATATGTTTAGAACAAATATTTTCTTTTGCATACGTAAACTTTTTTTTTCTTCAAAATTTTATAATAGACTCTTCTTCAGTAAGGTAGATCCGTTGTTTAATGTTCTTGTTTTGTTCTCTCTTATTCTGATTCTCTCTGATTCTGATTCACACTTGACCAATCTGTTTTTCTGTCTGTGAATATGGAAATTATATTGAGGATATCTAAATTGTACTTACTTTGTGTTGGAACTAGAATGGGAAGAACTTAGCCATAGAAGCAGAGAAAGAAAATAGGCAGAGAGGACACACACACACACACACACACACACACACACAGTATATATAAAGTATATATATATATATGTAGAAAATAAGACTCAGCACAAATGAGAAAAGAAACCAGGTTGTTCTCAAGAGACTATTATTCTAATGAATTTCGAGTTCTATGGAAGTTTCAAAAGTACTTTCTGCTCTTGGTTTAATTCAGGTGTACTCTCTTCCCTTATAGCAAATTCCTCTTTTCTACTTAAGCCAGTAATTGTAAATATTGATTACATTCAATGAAATAACTTGCCTCAGAAATAAAAAGGCACTGCCTTGCATAGTTTATATATTTGCAATTGAAGAAACTGATGTTGCACAGAACCCAAGAGACAGATTGACAAGTCACAAACTATTTGCCCGTGACAAGGCTGGACTAGGATTCAGTTATTCTGTTGCTCTTTCCTTGTTCAATATTCTTTTCTCATAGTCCATTCTATTTACTTTCATATTACTATCCTGTTGAGATTCCCCTATTATCCTTGCCCTCTTCCACACTAGATATCCTGGGGCTTACATTTTAGCAAAGATTAAGTCCTGCAA
>CAUYQG010171601.1:0-18140 GCA_963574415.1 Tarsius wallacei | reverse complement strand
CCTGGGCAACTTGACAAGACCTCATCTCTATAATAAATCAAAAAATTAACCAGGCATGGTGGTGCACACCTGTAGTCCCAGCTACTTGGAAGGCTGAGGCGGAAGGATCTCTCAAGCCCAGCAGGTCGAGGCTGCAGTGGCTGTGAGTGTGCCACTGCACTCCAGTCTGGGCAACAGAGTGAGACTCCAACTCAAAAAAAAGGGTGTAACCAGATATTAGTTGAAAGCAGCAATTAATAGGGATTGCAAGTAGTACAGTCTAATGACAGAATACAAGGGAGCTGGAGGTTTAGAAAAGGGTGAAGGAGAATTTGCTTGCAAGTGGCAACCAAGAGAATGCAAGACACTCTTAATGCCAGGTCCTAAGGGTTTTAGTATATGAATGACTAAAAACCCTTTATTCAACATGTGTACCAGAGAAGCAATGTTGTGGGGCAAGAAGAAGATTAAGAAAAGAAGTTAAGAAAGAATACAAAGAAGATTTTGATGATAGCTAAAAATCATGCTATCTGTGTCAGAGGTCCCCAATCCCTTGGGCCATGGCCTGTTAGGAGCCTGGCTGCACAGCAGGAAGTAAGCAGTAGGTGAGTGGAACTCCACCTTCTGTCAGATCAGAGGCTGCAGGAGATTCTCAGAAGTGCGCAAACCCTATCGTGAACTGCGCGTGCAAGTGATCTAGGTTGTGCACTTCTTATGAGAATCTAATACCTGATGATCTGAGGTGGAGCTGAGGTGGTGATGCTAGCACTGGGGAGGAGCGGCTGCAAATACAGATGAACATCAGCAGTGAGGTTTGACTGCCCATTCCTCCCGCCCTGCTTTCATGGAAAAATTATCTTCCACAAAACTGCTCCCTGATGCCAAAAAGGGTGGGGACTGCTGATGTACATCATCCCAAAAATACTCATGGGTCTGGGCAGAGTTCTAGATGCCATGTGTAGCTACAACAATGAACAAGACAGTCATAGTCTCTGCTGTCATTGAATTTGCATTCTGGATGGGGGAGGAAAAAGTGGGGAATTATTTTTGCCCTTGATAAGAAGTGTAGAAAGGAAACAATTCAGATACTATCCAGGGCAAAGAAGGGAGTTTAAACAGTGTGATTAGGACCTGACCAAATGACAACTTTAGATTAGGTTCTAAAGAGGGACTTTCTCAAGAGGCAATTTTAAAATAGAGCCCAGCAGAAGGGCTGGGAAAGGCTAGGGTAGAAATGCATTCCGAATATGGGGTGCACAGTCCAGGGCATGCTGAGTCAGTCACTGAGGGCATGGACTCAGGCAAACCAGCATGTGAGATGTGTTAGGAAGGACTGCAGGCCCAGGAGGCTTGGCAACCATGTTAGTTTGCTAAGGCTGTCGTAAAGTACCTCAAGTCAGGTAGCTTGAAATAATAGAAGTGTGTTTCCTCACAGTTCTGGAGACCAGAAGTTCAAAATCAAGGAGTCAGCAAGGTTGGTTCCATTGGGACGCTTTGAAGGAAACTCTGTCCCCAGCCTCTCTCCTCGCGGCAAGTGGCCGTCTGTGGCTGCTGTCAATTCTTGGCTTTCCTTCGTTTGTGGCTGTCACTCTACTTCCTGCCTCTATCTTCACATGACTGTCTTTCCTCTGAGTGTATCTGTGTCTCTGTGTCTCTATCTTCCTCTCCTTATAATGCCACCAGTCGTTGGATTTAAAGTTCATTTTAACCTACAATGACCCCATCTTCACTAGATTACATCTAGAAAACCCTATTTCCAAATAAGGTCACAGTCACACGTTCTGGGCAAGAATTTTAGGGAGACACTGTTCCACCCAGTACAACAGCCAAGAGGTCAAGCACAGTACTCCTCATGGCACTGTTCTCTCTTACGTGGCGGGAGGCATCAAGCATGGGCTTAGGCAGGGGTGTCATCCCAGACTGATGAGGCTGAGAACTGCCTCACATCTTCCGGAGCATGGCATTGCATTGTGGTGGTTAGTGTGCTAAGTACCTGGAGATTCTCGCTTTCAGCTCTAGGGGAGCAGGGCTGTGACTTGAGAAATATCGAGAGGGGAAAGGTAGCACACCTAAATTGGGATTATATCTCAACTATGAAGGAGACAGGCAGCATCAGCAAGGATTATGAGCTGAACAGCATCTCCCCAAAATTCATAGCCTTCAATGTGACTGTATTTTGAGAAAGGATTGTTAGGGAGGTAATTAAAATTATATGAGATCACAAGAGTGGGACCCTAGCCCGATAGAGTTGATGTCCTTATAAGGAGGGAAAGAGACACCAGAGAGTTCCATCCTTCCTGCAGGGACAGAGGAAAGGTCTTATGAGGACACAGAGAGAAAGCTACTCTCTACAGCCAGCAGTAGCGACTTCACCAAAGACCGTCTCTGATGGGACTTCACCAAAGACCGTCTCTGATGGCAACTTAACTGGACTTCCAGACTCCAGAACTATGAGAAAATAAAGTTCTATTGTTTAAGCCTCTTAGTTTGTGGTACTTTGATATGGCAGCCCTAGCAGTTTATGGGAGTAAGTCTTCACTTCAGGTATCATAAATAGAAGTCAAATGCCCCAGAGAGATAAAGGCAAAAAGGGAGGTGAAGAAAGGGTCGAGGTAGTGTTGTATCTTATAGAAACATCTCTTCAATCTTCATAACAGAGGATCTGAAGTGATTTTAGAAGAATTTTTATTCAACAAATATTTATTGTGCACTTATTATGTAGACGCGACTTAGTTGTGCTGCTAAATTTCAGACACCTGACAAGATGAAGTGGAGATTCATGGACTTTGGTCTAATGCCAGAGAGAGAGAGAGTGAGTGACTTTACCAGGCCACTGTGTACTTCTTCATTCCTATACACTGAATGGAAATAACATTCACCTTCTAGTACCATGATCTCAAAGAGATGAAAAATAAACCGGTGCTGTAAAAGTAATATGATATTAACTATTTTTTAACGTTGGGGAAAACATCATTTGCTTTTTAAAAACAGTATTCCAGTCTATAGACATTGTTCTTCATGTCATCTCTAGCAATAAGAACAAAGATTGTTTCATCCACTTTCTTATGTCTTCTGGTTCTTACTTCATGCTCTATTCCTGCTATCCCAAGCCATTTCCATTTGATTGTCACATGGGGAATTATTCTGACCCTTGATAACAGTCTAGAACCTTCTTGCAATTCGATTTCACAGTCTGTATTCACTTTAAGCTATTCCTGAATGGTGTCCCTAAAAAAAAGCATACAAATAGAAACCAAGGGATCACTTGGAAGGTCTAGTCTTGTTTAACATCTTTATTAGCAATCAGGAAGCATGGGAAAACACCACCATAATGAAATCTGATTCTAAGTTGGGAGTTGCTGAAATGACAAAGGAATAAATTGGGGAGAAAACTGCAGAGTAACTGAAATTCAACCTGGAAGGTACAATGTAACATATCTGAGATCTCAAAAAGAATTCAAAACACGGACTATCAATGGATGAGTGAAGTCAGTCAGATATTAATGTCCCGAAAGGCCTGAGGGTGATGGCAAAGTTAATTGTGCGTGTTAGCGGAACTGAGATGGGCTAGACAATGATCAATGCTATTTTGTACAGCAAGTAAGAAAGTACTGTAGGAAAGGAAAATGTAAAGCACTGGTGAGATGGCATCCAGAATTCAATATTGTGTTGGATGTGTTATTATTTGAAAACCCCCTCAATTACAGAGAAGTTAAAGTCTGATCTCAAGGGAAGAGTGGAAGGAGATGATTGACACTGGCAAAAACATGTTGAATGGCAGATTAAAACAGATAAATATGACCTGAATGCTTTAGCACTTATTAAAGGTTACAGAAAGCAGTGCAGCATAGTAGGTAAGAAACTTCAAAATCAGACTGGTTTTGAGTCTTCCATTTTGTCACTTGGTTGTTTGACCTTGGGCAAGTTATCTAACTCTCAGCTTCTTGGTTTGGAAATCAGAAATAGTAGGAATAACTCATTCTTTGTATTGTTTGGGAAATGAATAAGATAGAACCTGCAAGAAAAAAATAAATTCTCAATAAATGTTGACTACAACAAGCAACAATAATAATGCTCGACACATAATAGGAAAGGGTTTTTATTTTATTTTATTTTTTATTTTTTTGAGTTGGAGCCTTACTCTGTCACCCAGACTGGAGTGCAGTGGCACGCTCCCGGCCACCGCAGCCTCGACCTGATGGGCTCCGGCGATTCTTCAGCCTCAGCCCTCCAAGTAGCCAGAACTACAGGTGCGCACTACCACACCTGGCTAATTTTTGATTACTGTAGAAAGGAGGTCTCACCAAGTTCCCCGGGCAGGTCTCAAAACTGTGGGCTCAGGTAATCCACTCACCTCAGCCTCCCAAAGTGCTGGGATTACAGGCTGAGTCACCGAGTCCGGTCAGGTTTTTTAAAAAATTAATGTACATACATTTTGGTTAACAATTTTACTTTTTAATATATTATTTATTTATTTATTATAGAGTTGTGGAATACATGTGAGGATTTACTACATAAGTAGACTGCATGCAGGTAAAGTTTGGGCTTCTAGGTGGTCCTCACTCCCCCTGGTAGTGGACCAAGTACCCATTGTATTGTCACACCTCCCCCTCTTCCCTCTTTCCCTCCCTACCAGTGCCCAGGGACTGCCAATCCCACCTTTGTGCTGATGTGATTAGTGGTCAGGGCTCGCTTAAAAGTGAGAATATGTGGTATTCAACTTGGATGCAGTTGGAGACCATCATACTAAGTGAACTCTCACAGAAACAAAGAAGTGAATAACAATTTTATTTTTTATTAGTGGTGATTTTTGCAGGGGAATTTTTCTAGATGTGACATTCAACTTAGAGTTTCTACCCAACTATTCAACAGCTTCTATGGAAGCAGAGTGTTAATGGTAAGTAGTTCACTGCCCCCATCAGTCTCTCCACCACCTAATTTTACCATCTGTCCTCCCATCTCTCTTAATCAGAATAGCCCTAATAGGCAGTCCTGGTTCTAGTGTTTTTTTTTTTTTTTTTTAATCAAGAGAATATGGAATGAGAACCAGATGGTAAATTTGAGCATATCTAGGACAATCACTTTATTTAGCTACAAAAGCAAACAAACAAAATTAAACAGTGGTTTCTCCTTTTTATATGTCAGTTTCCCTGACCAGATATCTCCTTGAACTTTTTCAGATGACAAAAAAATTCCATCCACTTATCATGTAGCACATATCATCACAAACCATGGCATATCGAAGTTAGGGTGTATTTTGATGGTGCCATTTAAAAAAATTTCAGTCATGTAGTTTCCTTGTTGCTTGTGACAGGTCTTCTCTTCTGTGATTTTAGGTTGAAGGGCAAATGGGGATATTCTCTTTTAAAAGAAAAATATTTGAAGGGGCTTTCAGGATAGGAGGATGGACAAGTTATGAGCATTTCTCCAGGAGAACGTTGTAAATCACCAGGTTAAATGGAATTTCCTCCTTCCTGAAGTTTGTTTGCTGATTTACACCCTTCTTGAAGACATGAGAGATATTGAAGTGCGTTCCCATAAAAGTCCTTTTTTGACATCAGAAGCCTGGATTGCCCATCGTAATCTAGTCTGCTGTGTTAATCAACAAAACCGGACACATTCCTTTTTTCAATGGAAAACCTATGCTTCAATGGCTTGATCAATCTGATAACACTAAAATAAAAATCATTCTTGTCCCAAAGACCTTTTTGTTTTTTTGAGAAAAGAAATGAATGACAATTATCGTAACACTATAAGAAAAGGATTGACAGTAGCGGGAAACTGCTGGGAGGTAGGAGGAGAAGTGAGGCTGGCAATGGTGGGAGTCTGCCTGGGGAAGGCGAGGCACACCTCATCAACAAGGGTACCTGCATAATGAACATTTGTATACCTCACTCTGAGTTGTACCCCACATCTTTAAAATAAAAAATTAAAAGTTAAAAAAAAGAAATGAATGACATAATACCTCTAGACACAGCCCAGACATGACAATTTATTTTTCCAAATTGAACAGTTTTTGAAATGTCAGAATTACCAAGTCGATTCTGGCACAGACATTACTTTGAACTAATAGATCAATAACCTCAAACCTTTCTATATCATCTTGATTTTAATGCCATTGATATAATTTACTGCACTTTAGTCTAGTTCCAAGAAGGCATCAAACTATATTTTACGAATAATTATTAAAAGGTTTTGGCTGGGCACAGTAGCTCACACCTATAATTCCAGCACTTTGGGAGGCTGAGGTGAGAGGATTGCCTGAGCCACGGGTTCAAGACTAGGCTGGGCAACTTGGTGACACCTTGTCTCTACAATAAATCAAAAAATTAGCAGGGTGTGGTGGCACATGCCTATAGTCCCAGCTACTTGGAAGGCTGAAGTGGAAAGATTGCCTGAGCCCAGCAGGTCGAAGCTGCAGTGGTCGTGAGCACGCCACTGCACTCCAGCCTGGGTGACAGAGTGATACTTCAACTCAAAAAAAAAAGACTTTTAAAGTATTTAAAAAAAAAAACTTGATTAACTCAACAAATATCTCACTTCTCTTACCACTGTGACTTCACATCATTGCAAAGACAATGAGGTTTTAACATTTATAGTGCTTTTTAGTAGACATTCATTTTTACCTAAAGGAAATGAAAAACGTAGCATTCTACCTTTTCTGCAAACATGAGTATCAAAAAATAAAATAAATAAAATGTTCTACTTCAGAATTCTATCACATTAAAGACACTATTATTTGGAAAAGTATTTTTCCCAACACAAAAGTTGTAAATATGGTCCAGAAATGTGTCAGTTAACTATTTAGTTCTAGGTCTGCAACTGAAAGGTGACTTATTTTAGTTCTGTTTGAGATTGATGTTTTTCTAGCTTACTGAAACAGAAATGACAGAATGTCAATTTACTTTCCTCTCGTATGCTATGTATAAAAATCAAATAAACAATTACACAAGGCATATTGAATTCTTTTCAACTTGGGCATGTATTTCATGTGTGTTCCTGTCTGAGGTAAAGCAATAAAAACAAAAGCCTGAATGCCTCACGTGGCTTTTATGATAGTATTTCACCTGCTCTCCAGGTGTGGCAAACAACACTTACACTTTAGTGAGCTGTTTTATATTGTTCTGGCCTTGGCTTGGGGTAAATAAGTTTTCTTTGAGAATTTGCTGATCAGATTGTCAGTACTGGACTAGCAGTTTCTTTGAGCTAAGCAAAGCAATCATAAAGAGAATACAAATTTTCATTTATTCACAGTTATTTTCCAAGGTCTACAAAAAGGTTTCTTTTTAACAAGTGTTTTAATTAATTAGATGGAACTAATTCTTGATTTTTTCCTATACAAATTTTGTTAGAAAAATATTGTTTTAGTGTCATTTGGAATTTCTTTGGTTTAAAAAAAAAAAGAAGCTAATTACTTGGAAGGCATTAATAGGCTTCTTATAACACCTATTCTTTGTTTCTGTCTCCATAATGGCATGGATGATTTCATCTCCTCGTGAGCACCAGGAGATAACGTCTCCCCAATTTACCTCTAGATGACCTTGTCTGGGACAGTTCAGAACATTTACCAACTTTGCCCTGTACAATATGAGTTATTATGTCCCATATGATTGAATCACACATTTCCTGCTGCATCAAGGTTATCCAGATATCTGGAGCAAATTCCATTTTGTTGTAGGTAAAAGCAAGCTGTCCTACATTAGGTCTGATAGCACAGCATTAAATGTCTGCTACCTTAGGGGTGTTCTTCACTTTTCAGATTAAAATGCCTGATAAAGACATTTGTATATTTTCATTTACCATTTATTGTCTACAACTTGAAAGTCTATTCTCCCAAAATGTCCTTGATTATGGGAAAGAAAAGATGGGAAAAGTGTTTCTGTGATATACTAGAGAAATGGGTCCTTTCTTTGTACCAGTAAGCCATTTCTTCTGTCTCTAAATCGCTCTGCTTGTAATTGATACATTGCCCTTTAAATGCTTTTACATCATGAGGGCTGTGTTACTTTCAACACAGTTAAAAAGTACTCATGCACCTGGAATTCTGTTCCATAAGAAGGGAAATTAAAAAGAGAGAGAGAGAAACTAGTGCTCAAAATGTTTTAAGCTCGAGGGTTGAAAGAAAAAAAAAAAGCAATGAAAACATGTTTAAGAACTGTTGAAATTCAGAGTGCAGAGTTAAGTGGGCTTCTAAGAAAACAAAAATCTCAGAAAACAGGAGACCTTCAGAGCAAGGATTCAGTGTTTTTCACAGTCTCTGAAACTCACCTGGGTACTTTTAGCAGTGCGGGCTCCAGGGGTACACACCATTGTACTGAATCAGAAGAGCTAAGGAGAAAACCCAGGAATGTGCATGTTAACCATTTCCCAGGGGATTCATATACACAACGAAATCTGAGATCAGCTCATAGACTAAGTCCAACGTGCTGAAAAAAAGCCCTGGCCCAAGTCCTAACTGTCTCAATGGCCTTTAGTTTGTCAAATAACATAACCAAGTATATCACTTACCTCATTGGTCATCAAAACGCTTTAAAGGCTAAAACCCTACTCTGCCTGGTGGCGTCCTCATCAATATATCTCCTCTCTCCCCTCAATTACTGCAACAGCCTCCTCACAGGTTGCTCTGCTCCCACTCTCACCTCCTACCACTCATTCCCCCAAAGAACAGCCAGAGGGGTATTTTTTTTTTTTTTTTAATGAAAACAAGTTCCTATTCCTTCTTTTTCTAAAACTCTCCAGTGGCTTTCTAAAACACTCAGAAGAAAATTCAAAATACTTTTCCTGGGCTGCAAAGCCCCTGCCCATCTCTCTCCTCCAGCCTCACCTCCCCATTCCCCCCGCCTTGCTTTCTGCTTATTATTTTCCTGCCACAGCTGCCTTCTTTCAGATCTTCAAACATCATAAACCTGTTCCTCTCTTAAGGCTTTGGAGCTTGCAACCGGTTTATTGAATGGGCTACATTTGGGACGATAGCCTCAGGAAAGAGCTTTATTCTTCACCCACCTCCGTTCTGAAAGATGCTCTGTTGAGCCTCTCTTCCCTTCCCTTCAAGCTACGGCAGACAGTGCCCTTAGCTGTGCGCCCACTTTCTAAACAGAAAATGGTCTCCCCCGCAGCGTGAAGCGTGTCGGCTCCTCCAGCTCAGGGCCGACCCTGTGCTCGGGAACCAGCAGGAGAGCTGCCCTTCATTCCCTCTCCTAGCTTTGTCTCCTCCCTTCTAGCATCTGGCTCCTCTAGGTTGGGGGCAGAGTGAGAAAGGATTAGCAAAAAAAATTAAAATGGCATGACTGGTTCTTATACCTGGAGCTACTGGAGTTATCTCTTGCTTTCCAATGCCCTCTCCCATGGCTGGTGCCCAAATGTTAGCCCTGCCCTGTAGGGCACCCCATACATTCTCCAGAGACAGGGGCTTCCACTCCACACTGTTTGCCCATGTGGCCAGTCTCTGGCCAGCTATTCTGCCCCACCTCCACTGCCCATCCCTCCCCTGGCACACCCTTGAGATCCTCTCCCTTAGCAGACAGCCTTTGGGTGGGGTCCTCCCAGGCAACTTCAGGCCAGGCTGTCTTCCATAGCGTCCTCATGGCCATTGGGCCCTTTCCCACATCTGTGTCCCTCCAACCCATGACTGTGTGGTATTTTTCGCTGCTGTACTCTCTCCTCATTCTACCATTGTCCTTTGCTCCAACCAGTTTCCGTCTTTAGACTTCTCCAACCAAAAGATGGGCAACAGCCTCTTTGCCACCCACATCCCAGATGCTCCAAGAATGACCCTTCAGTTCTTGCTGATACCAGGAGGAGGTCGTTCTCTGAGCTTCTGTTAGCAATCTCTGAGAGAGGGAATAAGTATCCAGTCTGCCCTTCTTGTAAACACCCTAGATTCCCCTGAGGTTTTCCATTGCAGCCTCCCCACAGAATTTAGAAAAGGGACCAGGATCTGACCTGTTCTCCTCCACAGCGAAAGGAAGGGAAAACACCACTGTACTTTCTTCCCTACAAATACACTTCAAAGAAGTCACTCAGTGACAATCTAGCAATTTCTTGTGCATGCTGCTCATCTAAGCAATGTGTCCACTTCCTGGCAAGTCATATAAGGTGTTTCTAAAGCCTCTCTTTAGAACCTGGGGAGATTTTATTGAAATGTCTGTAAAACCTATATGTCTGTATAACCTTAATAACCTGTAAAAACTTGTTTGACATAAGTTATTCTACCTTGTTAAAAACTTCCATTTTAGTTACATGCCCGCTGCCCAGATGCAGCATTCAGACACAGCACCCAGACGCAGCACCCAGAAGCAGCCTCCCCACCCCACCCCATGTGTAACCACAACTGTCTTAGCCCCTAAGCTGTCACTTCTCCCATTTTCTTGGCAACCCCCTACCCCCTACATCCTGTAAAGCAAACAACAGCAAGCAAACAGCAGCTGGCAAATGACCAAACTAAGCCAACATGTAGCTGCAAACTATTCCATCCCTGACTCTGACCCCCCCTAAAATAGTTTCTGCCTATAAAAGCGCTCTGCCTGCTTTACTCGGGGCTGAGAGTTCTTTGGACAATATTCCACTCTCAGTTGCCAGCTATTAAAAGACTCAGGATCTAATCTTCTACGAGTTGGCATTTTATTTCTCACACTCCAGTCATAACATTATCACCCACCCTTCTCAATTTTAAGGATTTAGTGAACCTAAAAGTTCTATTCCTTAAGCTATTCTGTTCTGATTCCTTCAGCTACCCATTGCTATATGAAAAACCACTCGCAAAGGTAGTGACTTAAGTTATTTCTCACAATTCTGTGTGTTGACTGGGCTCAGCTGGGTGGTTCTTTTCTTTAGTGCTGATTGTGCTCACTCACTTGGTTGTTTTCAGCTGGGATGCACTGGAAGGTTGTTGAAGGTTTCACTTGCATGTCTAGCACATACATGTTATTCTGTATAGCCTTCCTTGTATTGGGCTTTCTGACAGCATGGGAGTTTCAGAGTGGATGCACTTTTTAAAATGCAGTGAGCTTCAAAGAAGGAAAATAGAAGTTGTTCCTTAAAAGATATGCCTGGAACTGGGACAGCTCACATCTGCCAAAGCAGTCATGATGTTAGTCCAGATCCAAGTGAGGGAAAAAGAAACTCCATCTCTTGAAAGGAAAGGTAACATATCTATATTAGAAGGGGAGGAATTGATGGAATCCATCTCTGGAGACTTTATCATACTGTCCCCTTTGCCTGGAATATTATTTTTTTATTTTTTTGAGTTGGAGTCTCACCCTGTCACCCCGGCTGGAGTTGGATTATTATTTTTAAAGATTTTGACATAGTCACTGATTTTCTGGTCACCTCTCAGGACTCTGAATAAGTATCATCACCAATGCCATCATCAACTCTATCTCAAATACCCCTACCGTCACATTGAATTTAATTTATTCATTGGATTTTTTTTGCTTTTTGATTTATTGAATATAGCAATTATTTTGTATATTGTTTATTATTTGTTTATTGTCTATCCTTAATTACTCACACCCCATTGGAATGTAAGCTCCCTGATACAAGCAACTTGGCTTTCTTATTCTCTGCAGACTCTTCATCATCTAGAAAAGAGAAAGGAGTCAATATTCCTTGTGAATAAATAAACACCTAGATCAGTTCTACTACATTCAGAACCAGCTCTTGTAAAAGTGGCTGATGGACACAAATGTCTTTTTCTATCTTATATTTCAAGTGAAAGTAGTATTTTAAATTCTTTATTTTTCTCTCTAGAGTGATAGATTTCTGATGGGTATGTGATATAAAATTAGAATTCTGTTTCCTAATAACACTTTGGATTTCTTTTTAACAAAATGACCCCAGGTTTCATGAAACTTTATAATTTCAATAAGTGACTAAATGGAATTTTAATTTTCCTGGGCAAAGTCAATGAATAATAGTCATGTTACAGCTTTGATTTTCTTTCTCTAAATAGTTTAATGTAAATCGGCAACCTTAAGTTAAGAATCGGCAACCTAGAGCTCTTACATCTTTAATTTTCATTGAGTTAATAGTGAGAATAGCTAAGTTCTTGAGCAATTGCTTTGTGCCAGGCCTTGGGCTACATGCTTCATGTGGACCAGCTCATGGGTTATCCTAAATATAATGACCAGAAGAGTCTTCTACTGCTTTCTGGCAAGTGTTTTCTGACCCTTCAAGAACATGTCATTCACAAGGATCAACATTTGAACAACAATGTTCTTCAATACATTACTTTTCAAGGGTGGATAATCCCTCCCCTAGGAAATTGATGCTATAATGCATTACCTTATTTATTTAGACAAAAAACTCACATGCATTTCTTTTTTACTTTGAGATGTTAGTCAATTCTCATCCCCCAAAGAGAGTACTGCTTACTACATCAGAAATATATCGACCTTTGGGGTACCCCTTGGACTTTGCAGGAGCAGGACTCCACAGATATGCTGTGTCTCAGGCTGATGGGCATACTCTAACTAGGAACCCATACAATGGTTATAAGAAGAAACTCAGTAACAGTGAATATCTGATGGAAATTGATGCAGTTTAATAGAAGGAGAAAGGGAGTGACAAAAGGAAGGAAGAAAGGAGGGAGGGAGGGGAAAATTAAAGATGAACAGACTGGTGAGGAGAAGAGAAAAGAGAGGGGTGGAGAAATGGGTGGGTGCTTCCCGGCCTTGGGTACCCCAGTTTCACAAACCTGTGATTTATGAAAGGATTGGGGCTTCCTTGCTGTCCAAGGTAACTGAAAGTAAGTATCTGTCATCCTCATTAGTCTGAAATTTGACCCCCAAGAAGCAGGTGCAACAAGGTTGACTGTCCCTCTCACAATAAGGCACAGCCAAGCCATATTTCTCTCTGAAGAGGGCCACAGTACCATGCCTGCTGACACATGAAATGCTGCTTCACCAGTCCAGCACAAGATGAGGCCACCATGGGCAAAGGGACGCACACCAGGGAAGGGGCTCCCAGTAGAAACCAGCAATACTGGGAGTGGGGAAAGAGGCAGAACAGGCACTCTGGGGAAAGGGCCAGAGCAGAGTCCAGTGGTGAAAAGCCAGGGCAGGGGCTCCTGAAACACTTAGTATAGTAAAGACTATGGTGAAAGAAGGGAACACATATAGTGAAGGGGAAGAAACTGCCTAAGCCTTTAGAATGTCAGGAATCCAGGTCCTTTGAGCAAGGATTGCCTCTCTGGGCAACATAAACAAGATCATTGTTGCTGTATAATCCAAGGTAAATGAAAACAAGCGTTCTTTGCTTTATTTAAAAACCTAATTAGAAGAAATGACAAGCATACTTGGCAAGTTTTGCTCCTCTGGGGAGTCTGGGATGCAGTATGTAAATTGGCATTAGGAAAAATGAAGAATGACATTATCTGGAAGTTCCATTAATAATGATTTCAGGAGTAAAGCCCAGCCTCCGCTGTCACTCATGTGGGCTCGTTTTTTTTCTCCAAATGGATACGGAATGTTTTTGACAAGCCAGGAGGGTGGCCAGTCCAGCACACCTCTATTGCCCTCAGTATATCACGAAGACTGTCAATGATGTCTTATGATCCCAGACCATGGAGCAAACGCCACATGTCCAGCAGGGGAGTCTGTGACCTGAGTGGAAACTCAACGCTGTCCTTAGAGGGTCCATTGCAGGGATACCTCGCCCTATGTTGAAGGATCCCTGCCCAGCGCCTGGGTAGGGATGCTCACGTTGGAGAGCAGTCTCTCATTTGTCCAGACACCATGTGTTTGTGCAATGAGTCCCCTGGACAGACAAGGGCCTGGTGAGCTCTGAAATGAACGATGCCAAAAGTGCCTCAGGATATCTGAAAGAAACACAGCAGAATAACCCAAAGTTGGGTTGAGCACTCCGGTAAAGGAGTGCACCAAAACACCCAGGCAATGCTCCAATAGGCACCAATACACCTAAATCTGTGTGTCAGGTATCTGAGGTCATAATGGTCTGAGGTATCCTATATTAGCAAATCCTCCATATAGCTAAAACAATCTGTAAACCACTGACTTTTTCTAAACATATTTATGGAAACTTGGTCAACAAATCATTTTAACCTTAACCATCACTAGATGTACATGGCAATCAATGTGAGTGTTGCACAAGATACAGAGAAAGAAGCTTCTGTCCTGGAAACACCTAGCAAGCCACTTGAGGAGACAAGAGGAACTTGAAAGAGAAGGTCATTAACATGGCTAAATGCTCAACAACAGCTCAGACAATAAAAGTCCCAATTTGGAGGAGGGTAAAAATTCAGAGACTAAGTCAGTACAAATGGTCTAAGAGAGAAAGCAAATTCTTGAATTTGGCCTAAATCCTAGCTACTAGCCCATCAGGGAGATAAATTTGGCCTTAAAAGATATACACATTTTAAAAAAATCAAAGACATTCCAGCAGAGAAAACATCCAGAGTCTCTTTATGCAGTAGGCCTTGAAGCCTCCAAAAAGGAGCCAAGACCTGAGACCTGAGACCAGCTCTGGTGTTTCTGATGGGGGACAGTCACAGGACTCCTGGTGTCTACCTGCATGAGTCATTGGCTTCAGGCTGGTGGTTGGGTGTGCAGGGCTAAACAGTGTGGCTGCTGGGGTCAGGTGGAATAGGGTGTCCCCAGACCTGGAAAGTAGGTGGCTGGCTGCATCAAGAAGCCAGAGAAGCTGTGTCCTGGGGGGCTGGGGTTAAGAATTGTAGTTACAGGAAGGCTGAAATTTTCCTGTGTCTTTCCATACTGCTGTCATCCAACACCAAGAGCATTGCCTGGCACAGATATTCTGGAAGGAAAAGAGGGAGGGAAGAAAGAAGAAAGGGTTTCCAGGGGAGGGCTTTCTCCCACTCAAGCCCTCAACCCTGCCGTAGTCTGGAGAACTGGTGGGTTTGGAAACATGAGGGGACAAAACTCCCCTGGGACACAGGCATTCTCACAATGGGCACACCCAAAAGAAGTGGTAATGAGGCACTCCCAAAGTACATGTGGAATGGAAGACCTCCACCAACAACATCTAGAGGAAAACTAGGGTAGAGGGGTTCCAGCCGAACAACCGTTTCTATGACCTCAAATCAGATGTCTTCTGGGGACCCCCAGGAACATCTGATGAGAAGGTTATTTTGCAGAAGACTGAGGTCCCACATAATGGGTAAAATTAAGAAGGATAAGTGTGTGTTATGGCTGCACATGTGATGCTACCTGTATCTACGGGCTAGTTAAACCTTGTAGGGGTAGGGAGAAAACAGAGAACTGGGGCCAGTAGGTAGGCCAGCTGTCCCAAGCAGAAGTTGAGTGAAGCAGATTAGGCTCTAAAGGTGGATGGGGATAAGGTTGTGAAAGGCCTCAGATCTGGGTGGAAAAGTACAAACCTTAACCTAATATGTAATGAGGGGACCAACAGTGTTTCTGAGACTATGGCCAAAAATAATCATTCAGTCTGATAGCAGTATACAGTACTCTCCAAAGTAGAAGGAAGAAGACACAAGGGAATAAGATGAACAATTTATTAATTCAGTCAACCAACAAATATATGGCACATACTAAGTGGTCGGCACTGTCCCAAGCGCGGGCCATAGAGCAGTAAACAAAACATTAAAATGTTTTGATCTCATAGAGATCACGTTCCCCTGTGAGAGACAGACGATAAACAAGATAGATAAGATAGAGAAGTATAATGCACAATATGTTGATAGAAATAAATATTAAAGAGAAAACTAAAGAGAGAAAGGAAGACAGGAGATATCAGGAGCAGGGAAAGCTGAAGCTGCGGGTAGGCTGGCCAAGAAAGTTCCACTGAAAAGACACATCTTGACAAACAACAGAAGGAAGTAAGGAGTTCATCATGTAGGCGTTC
Source organism: Tarsius wallacei (assembly GCA_963574415.1). Lineage (NCBI taxonomy): Eukaryota > Metazoa > Chordata > Mammalia > Primates > Tarsiidae > Tarsius > Tarsius wallacei. Next base: position 2,321 of record CAUYQG010171601.1, on the reverse strand, counting down.
ACCACATAGGTATCTGGGAAAAAGTATTTCAGGCAGAGGGCACAGCAGGTGCAACATCCAGAGGCATGAGGATATCAGGATGTGGAGGAGTGGCCGGGGGTGTGGAGACATAGGGTACACTCAGTGCGGGAAGGGTGGGGGGGGAGATGTTCACAGCAGGCCAGGTCACATGAGATCTTGCAGGTTATGACTGAGACATTTGAGTGAGGGATGAGGAGACATAGCAATAGCTCCCACAGTATGTGGCTACAGCCTGAACTAGAGTGACAGGAACAGAAGGGAAAGGCAAGGCAAGGATGCAAGAGTGATGCATTGAGCACATGTCCCTCCTTCCAGTCCCATGCACGTCTCTGCTAAGGTTAACATGAACCTCTCATATTTTGGCCTTATGTCTTCAATAGAATAACAGATAGCCAAGAAGGGCTTTGCTCCAACCCCCAATCATTTTTCTCCTTGTGTCCACCTGGCTGACTGCACACCACCAGCCTCAGACTGGGTTACGGTCGGGATCGCCTCTCAAGTTCTGCAAAAAAACTCATTTGATAGCTCTTCAGACTTGAGTTTTGTTCTGTCCTGAGGAGCCCCCTAGCCAAAGTACTCTGCATATGCTGTGTTTATGTTCCTAGAGACACCTCCCTCAGTAACCTCAGACATGCCTGGAGGCCTCAGTGCTGAGCTGGAACCCCTGACCCACGAGAAGGGTCAGTTTCTCAGTTTCCCAAGAGATGCACGAGGAAAAAGAAGAAAAAGTGACTGTGTTACGGGGTGGACACAAATAAAAAAATTCTATGTCCTTAATAGTCTGTGTATTTTATGATTTTCATTTAAAGGAAAGAAAACCAAAATCTGAGAACAGAAAGCCAAGAGAAGGAAAGCACTTTGTGAGATGAACAAAAGAACTAGAAAGACATGAAACCTTTCCCCTTCCTTAGAGGCAACTAAATGGGGCTCACCCGAGAAATAATTTGGTAAGAACCAAATTGCTAGAATGGTATCAATTCAGCACTGAAGTTGATGATGGCTGGTTATAAAAAATGATACCTCATCATGTTTTGAGCATTGGATTAGGGTTGGAAAAAGCTATAGTTAGACAAGTACAGAATTTTTTTTTAAGGGGGAAAAGGCTACATATCTGTATCTCAATTGTTTACACTTTTTAAGTTTTTATTTTTTAGAGATAAAGTCTCACTGTCACCTAGCTGGAGTGCAGTGGCACGATCACAGCTCACAGCAGCCTCTATCTTGTGGGCTCAAGCAATCCTCCTGCTTTTTCCCGAGTTGCTGGGATTACAAGTGCACACCACCTCACACGGCTTAGTTTGCCCATATATTATATTAACTTTAATAATGGTTTAAAATGACTTGTGTTAGTGGATTTTTTTTTTTTTGAGTTGGAATCTCACTCTTTCATCCAGACTGGAGTACAGTGGCATACTCACGGCCACCCCAGGGTCAACCCGTTGGGCTCAGGTGATCCTTCCGCCTCAGCCTTCCAAGCAGCCGGAACTAAGGCGTGCACTACCATGCCTGACTAATTTTTTGATTTACTGTAGAGATGAGGTCTCGCCAAGTTGCCCAGGCTATTCTCGAACCTGTGGGTTCAGGCAATCCTCTCACCTCAGCTTCCCAAAGTGCTGGGATTACAGGCTTGAGCCATGGCGCCCGGCCAATTTTTTTTTTTTTTTAATAAGAGTAAAGTGATAGGTACCAAAGTTTCCCAGATGGGCTTCAAGAGAAAGCTACCACATGTATCTTAGGAGAAGTCTACATGTTAGAACTCAGTTGGGTGGCTAATGTAAACTGCTGTGATCTTTTGGAAATCTCTGTACATACAGTTCAGGTATGGTTATTGAAATATAAAGCAAATAAATATTGCAGGTGGTCTTTATTATGACAAGTTTGGTGAATGGACGGATAAATCTGTTGGATTGGTGCCAGTCTAATGAAATGACACTAACAAATTAATGTGCTCAGTGTGCCCCACCCTGACTAGGCCAGATTGCTGTATGGTTCAGGTATTTTTTCTGCTTCCCCCTTCATGGTCATGATGCATTACAAAGGGTTTCAGACTAATGAACTCAAAGAAATCTTCAAAATTCCGCCATTCCATTTCCTACACCTGGCTCTTATTTTACCCAAGGACACTTCGCATTTCCTTAACTGTTATTGTTGACTCTCTCTGTACTTTATGGCCTTCATCTCTGATTCTTGGCCCCCCCCCTGTGTTTTGGGCGTGTGGGGTTGTGGTGGTTGTGTTGTTGTGTTTTGTTTTGGTTTGTTTGTGTATGTTGTGTGTGATTTGTTTTTTCTCATTTGTTTGT
>CAUYQG010171599.1:0-31056 GCA_963574415.1 Tarsius wallacei | reverse complement strand
AATCCTAGGATCACTTGCTTCCAGGAGTTCAAGACCAGAAAGACACTTAATTTTTGGGGAGTGGGGGGATGGGGCTATAGCAGTTCGAACAGAAGGCAAACTTTTGTTTTTGTTTTTCTTTTTATAGAGATGAAGTCTCACTATGTTGCCCAGACCGGTCTTGAACTCCTGGGTTCAAGTGATCCTCCCCTCGTCTCCGCCTCCCATAGTACCTGGATTACAGGCCTGAATCACTGCACCTGGTCTCCAGCGAGACATTTAAAATTTACTCTCTTGCCTGTTTTCAAAATACAATACATTAGGCTGGACATGGTGGCTCACATCTATAATCCCATGATCACCTGAAGCCACGAATTCAAGACCAGCAAGAGACCTTGTCTCTACAATGTGTGTGTGTGTGTGTGTGTGTGTGTGTGTGTGTGTGTGTGTGTGTGTGTATTTTTTTTAGTCGGATTCTCATTCTGTTGTCCAGGCTGGAGTGTGGTGGCACGCTTATGGCTACCGTGGCCTCAACCTGCTGGGCTGAGGTGATCATTCTGCCTCAGCCTTCCAAGTAGCTGGAACCACAGTCATGCACCACCATGCCCAACTAATTTTTTTGTTGTTTATTGTAGAGACGAGGCCTTGCCAAGTTGCCCAGGCTGTTCTTGAACCTGTGGGTTCAGGCAGTCCTCTCATTTCCACCTTCCAAAGTGCTGGGATTACAGGCATGAGCCACCACTCCTGGCTCTAACAAAATTTTTAAAACATTAGCCAGGTGTGGTGGTGGTATATGCTTGTAATCCTAGCTACTGGGGAGGCTGAGGCGAGAGGATGGCTTGAGCCCAGGAGTTCCAGGCTGCAGTGAGCTATGATGACTGTACTCCAGTCTGGAAGACAAAACAAGACCCTGACTTAAAAAAAAAAAAGAATGTTATTAACTATAGTCACTGTATTGCACAATAGATTTTTTACAAACATATTCTTTCTGTCTAACTGAAAGTTTGTACCCTTTAACTAAGACCCATATCCCGAGTAGGTTGGCTTAGAGCAGAAATGTGAAAAGACTATATATTAGGAAAGATATACTGTGTAGAAGTTATTGACAGAGGAAAAAGCAGAACCAACCTTCCTCATGTGAAGATACTGACAAACAGGTCAGGAATTGCAGGTGTGGGTCTTTTAGTGGCACATTGCTGGCTGTGTGGCAAGTTACTGTGCTTGGTGACTTGGGAATAGAGAGGTATGTACTGACCCTGCCCCACAAAAGCTCTGGAGGCAGAGAAATGCGTAATGGTAAGTATAGAATGCAATCACAGGTGAGCAAGCTTTCCTAGGAATAAAAACTGGCAGGAGAAACAATCAGGGAACATGGAGAGGAGGTGGTGGCATTGAGTAGAGCAATGTAAGGAATGAGAGGGTCCTCAGCAAGCCAAGAAGGGCCCCAGAACAGCCTTGGATGCTGCAGGTGCTTCAATCAACTGGGGATCTTGTCAAAAAAGCATAATCTGATTCTGTAGATCAAGGAGATGAAGCAGAGACTCTGCATTTCTCACATGTTCCCTGGGGATGATGATGTCTCTGACTTTAGAGGAGAGGGTCCCCAGCCCCCGGGCCATGGACTGATACTGGTCTGTGGCCTGTTAGGAACTGGACTGCACAGCAAGAGGTGAGTGGCTGGCAAACGAGTGAAGCTTCATCTGCATTTATAGCCACTTATCATTGCTCACATTACTGCCTGAGCTCCACCTCCTGTCAGATCAGCTGAGGCGTTAGACTCTCATAGGAGTGTGAACCCTATTGTGAACTGCACGTGCAAGGGATCTAGGTTGCACACTCCTTATGAGAATCTAATTCCTGATGATCTGAGGTAGAGCTGAGATGGTGATGCTAGTGCTGGGGAGTGGCTGCATTAGCAGTGGCGTTTGACTGCAGAGAGATCAAAATAAATCAATTGCTTGCAGACTCATCAAAACCCAATCAGTGAGTGGCAAGTGAGTTGATGTACTACAGCTGCATCTGGTGGCAGACTTTCAGTCAGAATTTGGCACTTATTTTAGTCCATGCATGGCCTTCCCATTATTTTATTTACCATTAATGTCTGTACCTCTTTTTTTTAAAGGTGAGTTGTATAATTATTTCATTATATATTACAATGTAATAATCGAAATAAAGTGCACAATAAATGTTATGTGCTCGAAACATCCTAGAACCCTTCTTCCTTCCCACCCCCTTCATCTGTGGATAAATTGTCTTCTATGAAACTGGTCCCCAATGCCAAAAAGGTTGGGGACCTCTGTTCTAGAGGAGCATAGTGCTGTCTGCCTATGTTTCCTTGACCTGTGAGGTGGGGGCTGGTCTGGAAACATGTCAGCACAGGCTTGACTTGTGGTAGGCTGCCAGACACCTGGTAAAAGGAATAGAGGCCAGCAGCCCGAGACTGATCTGGCTTTAGGTGCTTGAAACCGCCTGACCTTTCCTTGATCATAGGGCCGTTTACTCAGCCTTTGGGTCTCCTCTTTCTCCTGAAATCTTTATTTGAGTCAGAGTCTCACTCTGTCGCCCAGGCTGGAGTGCAGTGGCAAGCTCACGTCCACCACAGCCATGACCTGCTGGGCTCAGGCAATCCTTCCACATCAGCCTTCCAAGTTGCCAGAACTACAGGTGCATGCCACTATGCCCAGCTAATTTTTTCTGGTTTATTGTAGAGACAAGGTCACACCAAGTTGTCCAGGCTGGTCTCGAACCCCTGAGCTCAGGCAATCCTTTTACCTCGACCTCCCAAAGTGCTGGGATTACAGGCTTGAGCCACCACACCTGGCCTGAAATCTATCTTCAAGAGTTCACTTGGGGCCAGGCACGGTGGCTCAGCACTTTGGGAGGCTGAGGCAGGAGGATTGTTTGAGACCAGACTTGGTAACAGAAAGACCTCATCTCTACAAAAAAACTTAGCCAAGTGTGGTGGTGCATGCCTATAGTCCCAGCTACTCGGGAGGCTGACACAGAAGGACTGCTTGAGCACAGGAGGTTGAAACTATGCTGAGCTGTGAATGTGCCAGCCTGGGTGACAGTGAGACCCCTACTCAAAAAAAAAAAGTTCACTTGGTAATTTTAATATTTTATTGTTGACTTTATAACCTCCAAACTCCGGGACATATTGATAGAATGTTACTTTGATCTTTCAGAAAGAAATTGAGTCTCTTGGTAGATTATAAAATGTTTCTTATTAGCTACCAGTCCATTGTCTTGTCTTCAAGTCCAATGTTATATTTTTTAAAAGCATATGAATTAATTAGGTAGGCCTCTTGTTTTTAGAAACTCCTAATTGGGGGAAGAGGAACTTATACCAATCATTCTTTTAAGGCCATCAGGGATCCCTTTTAAACTAGGTGACTTAAGTATGAGCCACCAAGATAGTTACACATGGTATAAAATGGACACCGTTAGCTTTGGCATAAAAATTGTGATAGAGACATACATTAGAAACATGCATAGTCAGTGTCCACTTATTGGTAGCAGAGGAAGAAGTAAAAATGTCAGAGATGTTTCTGCTTTCTCCTGAGGGCCAACAGCTTACACCCAACAGCCACACCACACCCGCATACCACACCAGATTGATTTCAGTGTGTGGTGGGAACTTAGCTATTTATATTAGGAATTTGAACCTTTCATTAAAATCCCTTTACCTATTTTTATTTTATTTTTATATCTGTGAGTCCAGGTTTCACTGTATCATCCAGGCTGGGGCACAGTGGCATGATCATGGCTCACTGCAGCCTTGACCTCCTGGGCTCAGGCAGTCCTATTTTTTATATAAGAATTGAAGCAGGTCTGATTTTTGACAGTTACACTGCTGTCCCCAGAGGAAAGCTCTGTGGCTGTATATTGTTGTTCAGTTTTATTTAAGCATGGCAGGCACGTATGTCTGCAGATGTGTACTAAATATATACTTACATGTATGTTTCCAATTTTCTTCCTAGATTTTGGCCCTGATTGCGTTCATCTGCATAGAGACCATCATGGAGTGCTCCCCATGTGAAGGCCTCTACTTTTTTGAGTTTGTAAGCTGTAGTGCATTTGTGGTGACTGGAGTCTTGCTGATTATGTTCAGTCTCAACCTTCACATGAGGATCCCCCAGATCAACTGGAACCTGACAGTAAGTACAAGTCACCACTCTCTAGCTATGAAAGGATCAAACACTGGTTGGCTCCAAGGAAAAGTTGGAATCTTTACATGTCGTGTTGGTTCTGGTTCATTTTGATACTTAAATATTCCATTATAACTCAATTGTGAAATTGTAAATTACTTTACTAAGTTGAGTAAAACCACAAAATAAATTGAAACTTAACTAATGGTAGAAACATAACAAAATTATTTCGACCCTTTTAAAGATATCATTTCATTTTTGTGGTCATCTGAGAAGACTGGTAATGTTGATATTTACAGAATATGGGAATGAAAATACAATGAAGACATTTGCATATTTTTCAGACTGGACACAAAGGCCATTTACAAAAATATTGATTCTGGAAAAATTAAAAATATGAACGAAAATGCTAATAACTTGCAAAGCTTAGGAATATTGTTAAATTTAAAGCATCTGGGAGGACAGGGAGGGTTTGGTGGTTTGATCAGGATGTCTTGAGTGGAAACATGTCCTCTTCTCCCTGTGGTTTGGGTTCTTAGCCCTGTTTGGACACCCTCATCAATCACCATGGGAAACTTAGAGCTGGTCAGTCCCATGCTCCCTCCTGGACTATGTTACTTGTCCTTACTGTGCAGAATGAGAAAGGAATTTTAATATCATTTGATTTTCTTCATATTTTTTTGCAAATTAGCATGTGCAAGAGTTCAGAGGGAATCTGTCAGGGAGACACACACAAGCATAGTCAGCTGCCTCACCCTTCTGTGCTTGTGGGAGGAGAATCCTGTGGGCACTAAAGCTGTTAAGAGAGAGGCCAGCCTCTCTCACCCAGGGTTGGAAGCCACACAGAAGTCACATGTGGCTCTGTCTGTCTTTGGCTGATGATGCCTGTGTGCAGGCACCATGAGAAAGTGTGGGCCTGTGGGAAGCAGCTCGAGCAGTCACCTTGACTAGCAAGACCAGTCTCAGGGTGTGCCCTGGAACCTGCAGAGTGGACAGTCCTACCCCCAGATGTTCTCTGTGTTGTACTGAAGGAGGAACAATAAAAGGAGGGTTGCTGATCTTGAAAAATTGATGGCATTTGAAAACTTAGCTGGTTTTGTCTTAACATAGAAAGCTGAGAAAAATGTGATGATATTTTAAATTTAAGCTCTCAAACCTCAAGATAACTGGAAGCATTTTGTCTGAGTTTTTATGATAGTTTTTAATGTCTCAACTAATTTTAAGGAATTTTTTGTTACCCATAAGAAAATAGTTATAGAATTGTGTTCTAAGTTGATAGTGTAGTAGAGAGATAGTTTAAGAGAACCTTGCAACTCCCTCCAACTAAAATGCATTCGCCATGGAGGTAGGGTCCAGGTTAAGGTAAAGGTTGCCATCTTTTTCATTGGTATCCCAGTTGCCCAGTATTCCTAAGGCCCTCTCAATAAATGCTTGTTGAGGGAGGGGGGTTGGATTGGGAAACCCTTTGAAGAATAACTGTTTCACAAAGAAGTACCTGCTGGAGAAGTTAAGACCATAGGATTTGAGTGTGAAATAGCCCTGGCTGGGTTCAAGTCTGAGGTGGCTTTTAAATGTTGTACATTACTGTGGGCAAGTTACTTAGAGCACTGTTAATCAAGGCTCACCATTATAAAGCAGAGATAATAATCTTTTTAAACAGGTTTATTCTAAGTATAAAATGGGATCATGGGTATAAAGACCCTCAAACCAGTAGGCGCTGCTGCCAGTATAACATTATTAATCTCACCTTGAGTAAGATTGTCCTGGCAGACTGCTGTTAACTATTAACCACACCATTGTCTGTAGACTTCCACCAGGTTTGACTTTACTCCCTTAATCCTGTTTTGTCAATTTATTTGAAAGCTATTAATCTGTTAAAAGACTTCATGCTTTAGATTTCTCCATTATTCATACTGGCCTTTATATCCAGAAATACCTATTTAGTGAACTTTCGAAATTCTGATTTTTCTATTTTAATCAGGAAAAATTTTCCACTTGTTGGCTACCATATTACCGGTCTTATTGAAGTGCGTCTCTTCCACTGGAAAGTTGATATTTGCCCTTTTCCTCTGGGTGGTGGTGGCTGGGGCCTGAGGCTGGGTGGTGATGTGATCATTTGAGGACACCTTCTTGTCCTTTGGGATCCATTCCAGAATTTCCACCCTTTTGGAGCAGATGAAGACTGTATACTTATCCAACCAATGGGTATGTACTTTACATGAATGTGAGCTTATGTCATCTATTCTCTGAAAGGGAAGAAAAAAATGAGTTTCTGAGGACTGATCTCAGCTCATCAACTCGTTACAGAAGGTTTGTCCTTGGCTGCATTGTGTTTCTCTAACAATGTGATGGGAGTATATGGAGTATTTTTGTCCCCCACTGAGACAGTCTGATGAGTGAAATAGGATGTGATTGGTATAGATTTAGAAACATGGGTCATTCCAGGAGTCCAGGTTGACATAAATATGGATGAGAAATGGTAAATAAGGAGGATAATGCATAGTTTTCTTTAAGTATAATTTGATGTAATTTGGAAGATTCTGTTAATGTCAGGATTTTGGTTTTGGGTTTTTTTTTTAAATGAATTATGGGACTTATTCTGCAGTCAATCTTCCTTTCCTTTCCTTTCCTTCTCCTCCCTCCCACCCTCCCTCCCTCCTTCTTTCCTTCCTTTCTTTCTTCCTTCCTGTCTCACTCTACTGCCCAGGCTATAGTGCAGTGGTATGATAAGAGCTCACTGCAGCCTTGAACTTCTGATCTGAAATCGATCCTCCTGCCTCAGCCTCCTGAGTAGCTGGGACTATAGGTGTGCACTACCATGCCTGGCTAATTTAAAAAGAAAAAATTTTTTTTTGTAGAGATGGGGGTCTCGCTATGTGGCCCTGGCTGGTCTTGAGCTCCTGACCTCAAGCCATCTTCCTGCCTCTGTTTCCCAAAGTGTCTAGCCCCCCACCCCGTCCCCTCCATTCCCAAAGCCTGCCAATGGCTCGCACTCTCCTCTGCTCTCCCAGCAGAGCCCAGGCCTGCTCAGCCAAACTTTCCTAAAGAGAAGGTGAGGCCAGGTGTCGTGGCTCAAATCTGTAATCCCAGCACTTTGGGAGACTGAGGCGAGAGGATTGCCTGAGGTCATGGGTTCAAGACCAACCTGGGCAACATGGTGAGACCTTGTCTCTTCAATACATAAAAAATTAGCTGGGCATGGTAGCGCATGCCTGTAGTTCCGGCTATTTGGAAGGCTGAGGTGGATGGATCGCTGGAGCCCAGCAAGTCGATGCTGGCGTGGCTATGAGCATACCACTGCACTCCAGCCTGGGCAATGGAATGAGACTCCAACTCAAAAAAAAAAAAGAGAGAGAAAGTCTATTTCTGCCTTCTCCTTCCTGCCTCTTAATCTTTCTTTTTTAAACTCTTGCTGTTAAATCTAGAAAAGTTCATGAAAGTAAATAATACAGTTTAATGAAGAATGATAAAGATCGTGTAGTCATCACCTAGGTCAAGAAATGGGATATTGTCACACCCCCAAATCCTCCCTGTTTTCTACTCAACACAGCTATTGCCCCGTCCTCAGTCCACTGTCCTGACTATATGTTGTTCTTGCCTGATTCATCGTCAGCACATTCCAGTCTGACTTCGTTGAAAAGTCCTCTGGTCAGGATCATGGACGGTAGGGGTGGACCTCCATGTTACTGGATGCTTTGGTGGTCCTTTGTTGTCACCCCATTCAACGTTTTCATGGCATCTGGAATGCTCTGTCCTTCCTGCCATACTCGTTAATCTTGTCTCCTGGGACACCCTGGCTACCCCTTCTCAGTGGCCTCTGTGGCCCCATCTCCTCTCTCAGACCTCTCCTTCTCTAAGAACCCAGGCTGGGTGCTGTGGTGTGTTGAGGACAGTCGTCTCCAGTCACCCACAGGGTCCACTACCTGAACCTTGAGACCTCAGGCATGACTCATCTTATGTTTTTTTTCCAACACCAAATATGTTTTCCATACCAACCGGTTCTGTAATTCTTTGACACCAACTGGGTATCCAATAATCCCATTCAATACTATTACCAGCTGCTAGAGTTAGCACAGATTCTACAGGTTAAGGTCTCAGTCCCACAAGAATGCCCCACTTCAGATACCAGTTGCAAATGGGGTGCCCAGGCACTGCTGTCTGGCCCAACTGAGTACAGATTAGATGGTTTCCAAAACCCCCTCCTCATGTTCAATAATCCTCCAGAACTACTGACAGAATATGTACAATTACTAGTTTGTTATCAAGGATACAATCAGGAACAGCCAAAGATGCACAGGACGAGGCCCAGAAAGGTCTCAAGTGCAGGAGCCTCTGTCCCTGTGGAGTCAGGATGAGCCACCCTTCCAGCATGTGAATATATTCACCAACTCAAAAGCTCTCCAAATCCCATCTTTAAGGTCTTTTTTAATGGTGATTTTATTACGTAGGCATGATTGATCGGCCAAATCATTGGCCATTTGATGACTGAACTCCGTGTCCAGCCCCTCTCTCTTTCCTGGAGGTCCAGAGATGGGGCTGAAAGTTCTAACCCTCTAATCACCTGGTTGGTTTTTCAGGTGACCCCCCCCCCCCAAACTCTGCTGTTCTCCCGAGAGTCACATGATTAGCACAAACTCAGGTGTGACTGAAAGGGGCTTATTATGAATAACAAAAGATCATCCAGGAAATTCCAATGATTTGAACCAGATACATACATACACTTTATTTTATTAGAGACATTTTATTTTTTAGAGACAAGGATCTTACTCTGTTACCCAGGCTCTAACGCAATGGTACTATCATAGTTCACTGCAGCTTCAAACTCCTGGGCTCAAGCCATCCTTGATCTACCTCAGCCTCCTGAGTAGCTAAGACTGCAGGCATGCACCACCATACCCAGCTTATTATGTATTATTTTGTAGCAACAGGGTCCACTATTTTGCTCAGGCTGGTCTTGAACTTCTGACCTCAACTTATGACCTCCCGCCTCAGCCTCCCAAAGCATTGGGATTATAATGTGTGAGCCACCACACCTGGCCAGAGTACATATTTTTCATTACCACACTCATTTTTTCTGTGACTCATTTCTGCCATTTATAAAAGTAGAATAAAATAACAAATCCTGCCTTATGGGTATTTTGGACCATAATTAGGCTAGGTTTCGGTGAGACCCTGGAAGCAAAATGATTGGTACTATATGCACTCCATAGATAGTAGGTGCCGCATTGTCCCTTTGATCCTGGGGCCATCTGAGCACAGGTCAGTGCACAATATGGACTGAATGGTTGTAAACTTCCTTGTCTCATCAATGTGCAGAGCTGAGACTAGAGCCAGCCACAGAGCCCATTGGTGTGAGAGCCTAGCAAGATTACAGTAGACGGCTCAGGGCTGAGCCTGTTTACAAATGTCTCATCTGTGATCAGCTCAGCAAACATTTATTGAACACCAGCTTTGTGCCAGGTTTTCAGATTTATTAAGTGTGGGAACTTTCTCTTCTGGGCAGGTCAATGCAAGCTACTCTCCTGAGAGATGTGTGCTCTTTAGGATCCAGTTTTGTGGGAGGATACATAGTGGAAGGCAGGGGATCCCTGAGGGTAGGAGGCCTAGAGTGGGTCAGTCAGGGAAGTTCAGAGAAAATGCCAGATTCCATTTGGGCCTTGAAGGATGAGTAGCTGCTTTCTGGGCATAGACTATAGCATGGCAGGTCCTGGGGCGTATGACATAAATGTGTCAGAGGATGGAGAGGGTGGGTCTCCTACACCACTAGCCTACTGATAGAATTGTAGAGAGCAACTGGAAGTTGGGTTTTGGTTTTGTTTTGTTTATTTTTTAGGAGTTGGTTTTTTATGTGCAGTCTTCTGGTGTTTAAATGTTGGCTTGTTCAACTTTGTTCTAAATACTATACAAGTCAAACCTTGGACATTGTACAAGTCAAACCTGTCTCTGAGTCAGGAATGACTGATAGGCCTCTCGTTAGCACCCTGTAGGCCAGATCATGTTGGTCTATTATTGGATTTGTTTGGGTTCATACCTGGGCATACATTGGTGTGTTACTGAAAGCATGTGTTTATGTAAGGGGCTGGTGGACTGGATGATTGCTTAGTTCCTATTCCTCCACCTTCCTCTTCATCTCCTAGCATAAGGAGGGGCCGTGACTTTGGGTGTTTCAGGAACCAGACAGGTGACAAAGTGCCTGGGGGTGAGATTGCAGGGAGTGAGGAGGACTGTGGCAGACTAGAAAGCACATGACTGATACAGTACAGGTCCTATCAAAAGCATTAAAAATGTTTAAATACCAATGTTGACTCTAAAAACCAAAACCCACATGTGCACCCCTAATAGGAAGGCTGACTCTATAAGCCTTGATTCTGTTTCATGGTTGATGCTGTTCAGTGGTTGATTCTGGCTAACCTTTGTATATCCCAGTTTTAAGCCTTTTAAATTGTGAAAGTGATAAGTGTGTATTGTAGAAAAATGAGAAGATATAGGTAATTTCTAAAAATCATGTGATGACCAAAGAGAAATGAAAGCATGTCCACACAAAAGCTTGTAAGTTTGTTGCTGACATTCTCTGAAATAATCAAAAACTATAAACAACAGAAATGTCCATAAACTTACGAAAGATTAAATGAAATGTGTGTTTATAAAATGGAATATTATTCAGTAATAAAAAGGAATGATATATTGATACAAGCCACAACATGAATGAACCTTAGAACTATTATACTAAATGAAGGAAGGCAGGCACAAAAGACCACGTTGTATAATTCTGTTTGTATGAGATGTCCAGATTAGGCAAATCCATAGAGACAGAAAGCAGACTGGTGGTTGCCCAGGGTTGGGGGAGGAATGAGAAATTTGCTAATGAGTATGGGATTTTTTTGGGAGTGCTAAAAATGTTCTAAAATTACATTGTGATTGAATTGTGCACTTTAATTGGATGTATGTTATAGTATGTGAATTATATCCAATAAAGCTGTTTAGAAATATGTGATACAACAAACCCAAGGGTAACCGCTTAAGATACTTGGGAATAAATCCTTCTAGACTATCTTCTTTATATTCTTTTTTGCATATGCGTGTATGTTGTGATGTGTGAGTGGAGAAAAATGGAACCATTAAAGTCATACTTTTTCATTTACACGATTGTATTTTCCATGTTAAATATATAGTACATCATTATTTTTAATGACTGCTTAGTGTCTGTCCCAGTATGTAAATAACATTTTATGTAACAAATCTCCTATTGAGCGGTTTTTTTGCTTCTAGGTTTTTCCCATTTAAAATAATGTCATGAAGAACATCCTTATAATTAGACCTTTTTGCTCTTATATGATTTTTTCTTTTTTTTGGAGTCTGAGTTTCACTTTTTCGCCCAGGCTGGAGTGTAGTGGCACTCTCATGGCCACCATGGCCTCGACCTGCTAGGCTCTGGTGATTCTTCTGTGTCAATTTTCCAAGTAGCTAGAGCTATAGGTGTGCACCACCACACCCAGCTAACTTTTTTATTTTATTGTGGAGATGAAGTCTTGCCAAGTAGTCCAGGCTGGTCTCAAACCCCTGGGCTCAGGTGCTCCTCTCACCTCTGCATCTCAAAGTTCTGGGATTACAGGCCTGGCTGCCCTAGTATGATATTTAAGATGAATTTCCAAATGTGGGATTCATAGATAAATGATATGACTTTCTTTAAAACCCTTGATCCCTGTTGAAAATGGTTTTCCAGAAAGTTGTGTCATTTAGTCATTTGTGTCATTTAGTCATTTATGTCATTCACTCTCTCACACATACTCACAGATGAATAGTAGCATATGATTGCAATTTAATTTTCATTTACAGGACTACCCTTGGGTTTCATTTATTCGGTTATAAGTAAATTTGAACATTTTTCTTACTGGCCATTTGTAATTCTTTTTTAAATTGCTTGTTTATGTCTTTTCCTCATTTTGTTCCTTTTCTTATCAATATGCAGGAGCTATTTATAAATTAATGATATTGATCATTTAATCAAATGATTATTTAAGGTTTAATGCTTGCCAGAATTTTGCTTGAAGGTTTCTATATTTAGAAAGTTCTTCTTCCTGACCAGTGTTATTTATTTACACACACACACACACACACACACTTGTGGTTTTGCTTTTTTAAAATGTAATTTTTATTCTCTTTGATTTATTTGGTTTAAGGTATTAGGTCAGAATACATGTTTTAAAAAGTGTTTAATCAGTTGCCTTAGCATCATCCTTTCTCTTTTAAATATAGTGTTGTGTTTTCAAATGGCATTGTGCCATTATCATACCCAAGAGAGTTAGTAATTCTTTAATATTATTTAATATTTGATTCATATTCTGATTTCCCCCTTGTCCCATAATCTTTTACATTTGTTTTGTTCAAATTTTGATCCAAATGGGACCCACACAAACATCCTTCTCCCATTTTTTTTCTTTTTATTACATTGATTGGTTAGAAAAACTGGGTCACTTATCCCATAAAATGTTGTGCAGTTTGGAGTTGGCTATGTGCACCCTCGTGGTGGTGTTTTGCTTTTTCCTTTGTCCCCACCTTCTCTAGACTGAGTCGTTGGCTTCAAGGCAGCACTGAGTTGCAGAGGCTTCTCTGACAGTGCAGATGTTTTCTAATCTGTGTTGCCCGGTGTGGTGGCCACTAGCCACGTGTGGCTGCTGAGCAGTCGAAATGTGGCTAGTATGACTGAAGAACAGGATTTCTTTGCTTTACATAATTTAATTAAATAGCCACATGTGGCTAGTAGTTATACTATTGGACAGCAGAGCTCTAGAAGCTCCGTGATAGGTAGGTTCAGTTTTTCAGCAAGTGCTTCTTTATTTTTTTTTTTTTTTTTTTTTTGAGTTGGAGTCTCACTTAGTCGCCCAGACTGGAGTGCAGTTGCTGCTCCCGGCCACCGCAGCCTCGACCTGTGGGCTCCGGCGATCCTTCCGCCTCAGCCTTCCAAGTAGCTGGAACTACAGGTGCGCGCTACCACGCCCAGCTAATTTTTTTGATTTATTGTAGAGATGAGGTTTCGCCAAGTTGCCCAGGCAGGTCTTGAACCCGCAGGCTCAAGCAATTCACTCACCTTGGCCTCCCAAAGCACGGGATTACAGGCTGAGCCACCGAGCCCGGCCTGTGCTTCTGTATTTTTATCAGTGGCATTTGAGGAATAAGACATGTTATGCTTTTGTTAGCAGTTGCTGGTATTTTCTCTCTGGTTTAATCTGGTCCCTTAATTCAGATCATGATGGGAAATTATCTTGTCTTTTTTGTAAAGGACAGAGTAATTACCCAGGCTGGACTGCAGTGGTTCAAGTAGTCTCAAACTCCTGGGCGATCTTCCTGCCTCAGCCCCTGGAGTAGCTAGGGCTACAGGCACATACCATCATGCCCCTTATCCTTTTGAAATTTTTTCACTGTATTATCTGATCACATTAATCATTTCTGTCTCCATTTAGTATTGTCAATTATCATTATTGAAACAAACTTAAAGCTATTGATACTCCTACAACTTACAAATTTTTGTCTGTTTATTTTCTAGCCCTTTGCCACATCTGTAGTTTTATCTATTTACCTTTAATGTAGATACTAATTTGTTTGATGTTTGACCTCGTTGTTGTATCATAAAGTATTTTTCCTTGTTTCTGAATAGTCTTTGCTTCGGAGGTATGCTTTATATTCTTTTTTATTCCTATAGTATTTTACCCAGAGCTGAGTGTAACTAAACGCTTCCTGGCTGGAATTTGTGAGAAATTTGCCCTGACTTACATAGGCCACAGCTGAAACCTGTCCTGCTGGCAGAAGCTTCTGAACAGAACATGAGCCCATGCAAAAGCTCCAAGCAGGAGCAGGTCGGGTTTCTGCTGCACAGGCCAACACTGTAATGATGCCAGTGTCCCTGATGATGTCCCTGCTTCTTTAAAAAGAGGAAATCAATCCTGAAGCCAGGCCAGACAAGAGGACCCACCAGGCATTGATGGTGTAGTCAGCCTGGCACTCAAGCAGTTTGGGCTTTTTCCTGAGTTTTCTTTTCCTTGGAGATTATAATGGCATATGACCCCAGGCTACTGGGGGCCTAATGCTAAAGTAGCAATGAAGAAGTGACAGTAAATACGTAGGGGCTCTGACTGTGGGCCAGGCTCCATGCTCAGCTCTTCACGTTCCTTAAACAGTGGGAAGGGAGGTACTATTCTCACCTAAGACAGAATCAGAGTGACTTCTCCAAAGTCATATGGTTGGTTAGGACCCTAGTCTGGCTGTGACCCTTAATCACTGTGCTAAGGTCCCTTCTGCAAGTAAGATAGGAGTTAAATCAGTGAAACATTGAATGTGCAACCTGATGTGCTGTGCAAGAAGCTTAGGAGAAAAATCCTCTGGGCTTAGTAACATAGAGTTGGAAGATTGTGTGAGAAAGTGTGAGGTCTGTGTGAAACTGTGTTTTAAATGTCACACATGAGTGCAGGGAATGCTGGAGGGATCTCACCAACTTCAGTACATGCGGACTCTTGGGGAACTTTGTCCATACTAAGATGATTTGAGCATGGTTCTTAAAAGATGACACTAGACCTCTAAAAGGTAATTAGTGTTAGCACTTTTGGTTGCTATTTCTTAAGTCAAGAAATGATAATGTGGTTGGTTAAAATGTAAATTTCGCTGAGGTGATTTGTCAAGTAGCATCATAAACTGTCACCATCTTTGCCTGCCTTTGTGGGACCAATACCCCTATGACATTGGGACTGAAATATGGAGCCAATCAGGGAGGTTGGATAGTGTGGGTCTTATTTTGAAAGTTCTTCAGTTGCTTTTAGAGCAGAGGATGGAATGGTTTTTTTCATGTGGTTTTATTTTGTCTTTTTCTTTAGGATTTGGTCAACACTGGACTCAGCACTTTCTTTTTCTTTATTGCTTCAATTGTACTGGCTGCTTTAAACCACAAAACCGGAGCAGAAATTGCTGCCGTGGTAAGCAAACTCCAGTGGTTAAAACAGGCTGATCCGTGCACCTCCTGTGACTTGCCCTCCTATCCCTGGCATGTGTCCTGCTTGTTCTCCTTCAGATTTTCTTTTGCTAATGAAGACAATACTGGGCCAGTGGGGATCCCAGTTCCTTCAGTGCTGTGGTTCTCCAAGTGTGGTCCCCAGAACAGCAGCTTCAGTGTCACCCAAGAACTTGTCAGAAATGCAATTCTTAGGCCCTTCCCCAGAGCTACTGGATTAGAAATGTATTTTCATAAGCCTCGGGTGATTCAGATGCACGCTCAAGTTTGAGAACCCCTGGTTTGTCTGTTCTCAGCAGAGTCCTGGATGTCTGTTAGTGTTGTTGCTTTTAAGAGCCTCACCTGGGAAGTTGGGTTCTTAATGAATAAGAATGCAGTCACCACACCATTTAGCAGTCACATGGCATTTTTGCCCTTCAAGGTGGAATGCTATCTTGAGAGGTGGGAACCAGATAAGACTTTCCCTCTCCATGCTCTGCATTTCTCTGTTGTTCTCAATTTACAGTGAACACATACACTTTTGCAATTTGGGGAGTTAAGAGGTTTGTAAAAATTATTAAACTTATTTAAAATCCTGCTACTTCTCACCCTGGAGCTGCCTGCTGCCCAGATGAGAGGCAGGTGGGGTTTGGACTCTGATGTGAAATGTCAGCCCTGTGGCTTGATTTGGGACTCATACATTAGACCCTGGTTTTCTACCTACATCATGTTTTGTCCACATTGTATGAAGGTGCTATAAAGGAGGTGCTTTTGGAATTTGTTTCTTATAGCTCCAAAACACATCAAGGAAACCTCAGACTGTCTTTAGGCCAGGCAGAATTTTCTGTGGGTCACGTGACTCAGCATGGTGTGACAGCCACATGTTTAGCATGGCTGGGTGATGGGGCAGAGAAAGAAGAGGCTGCACCCGGCTTAGGTCACTGCAAAAGCCACGTAGGACCGAGTCATGTGCCTGAGGACTAACTAGGCTTGTGTGTTTTAGATATTTGGCTTCTTGGCAACTGCGGTGTATTCAGTGAACACATTCCTGGCAGTGCAAAAATGGAGAGTCAGCACCCGCCAGCAAAGCACCAATGACTACATCCGAGCCCGCACAGAGTCCAGAGATGTGGATAGTCGCCCTGAGATCCAGCGCCTGGACACATGAGAATCTGCCGGGTCTTCTTCCTTCCCATCCTCATGCCCATCTTTCAGTCAAGTTTTCTTCCCTCATCACGTCAGACTTCCATGTGATTCAGTTGAATTTTGTCCTCTTTGGTAAAAGTTCATTGGGGAAAGGGTTTCTAGGTAACCCACTGGGCAGGTTTGTGGTGGGCTGGGGAGGCATATGGCCATGGGAGCAACCGGCCTCACTGACTGCCCAGGTCCACTTTAGGTCTTACTGTCCCAAAGCAGACTTCCCTTCTCACTTTGAGTCACCATGTCATATGTACTTGTGACAAGACTTTGGATTTAATGGGGCTGCTACAAGGGGGAAATATTAAGGAATGAAGGTACAGGGTTGGAATAGGCAGTCCGCAGTGGCTCTGGGCAGTCCTGTGGCGTGCTCTAGGTCAGTGTTTAGTCTGGCTGCCTGGATCCACCCTGCTCCTCATATTCCATGTCTGGGGCCTCCAGGCAGCCAGCATCAACCCAAAGGCCATGTGTGACTCTGAGGGTCATGGTGACAGATGTGTTTCTGGGGCTTTGGAAAGCTGATGTCCTATCAGGATGTCTCCCCAGGCCTGCTGACTCATAGGAGGGTGATTGTTTCCTGCCCTGCTGAGAAATCACTTGATTCATCCTCAAATGAAATACCTTCCGGAATCCCAGATCCTTCTCCAGGAATATGGGGACCATTTTATTTTCCAGTTTCCTGCCTACCCTAAGTACTTTGAGACTGAATTACAGATTTCAATAATTTTACCTTCTCAGGTAAAAGCCATGAACGAAGAAACACGTCCATTCCACCAGCCAAAGCACTTGCCCATTTGCTGGTTTCGTGGACATAGGTCAGGGGAGGTGTTTGCATGTGTTACAAATCACACACATGCACCCCTGTATTTTAGGGATGTGTATTGATTTTCTAAATGCCTGAAAAGAGTTCTAAAGTGATTCTGAACAGATTTGTCTAGGATTTGAAAATACTTGAATTTGCACCAGGACACATTCTTCCACCCATGTTTCAGAAGGCACTAATGGGTGCTTTGGGCAGTGTCATAGCTGTGGATATCAATCTTGGGAGTTGTTGGGAAAAATCCTAGTTACTTCAGGTTTTTTATTGGTTCTTAATAAAGTGAAGATTATTGTATGTGGTGAATGAGTTAGACGCGCCCCTATGATGCTGTAGTTTTTTTTAAATGAGAGATTAATTATCTTTTTTTTTTTTAAGTCAGAGTCCCACTCCATTGCTCAGATTGGAGGGCAGTGGCACACTTCTGACCACCGCAGCCTCGACCCACTGGGCTCTGGTGAGCCTTCCGCCTCAGCCTTCCAAGTATTGGGAACTACAGGCGCGTGCTACCATACCCATCTAATTTTTGATTTATGTAGAGACGAAGTCTCACCAAGTTGCCTGGGTGGGTCTCGAACGCGGGCTCAGGCAATCCACTCACCTCGGCCTCCCAAAGTGCTGGGATTACAGACTGAGCCACCAAGCCTGGCCGAGATTAATTATCTTTTATGGAAAAATTGTTTTAATCTGTCAGGTTTTCACTCTTTGAACTGTTTTTAATGTTTACAAACTTCACTCTAGCGCTAACATTTTGTATTTACCCTTCACCAAGGAAAAATCATTGTGGGCAGGAGGATTTTGCAGTAGTGTGGAGAATCCCCAGAATCCTGTACTAGTGCATGTTTACAGCTTCAGCAGTTACTGTGTGATCAGTAACTCTGAGGAGCGGGAAGAGTCTGCGTGAGAAAGTGCCGTCCCCCTGTGCACGTGTGGCATTGCACTCTCCAGAAAAGGGCAGCATCTGATTTCACAATGGTGATCAGGTAACTGCTAGGCTGGGGATTCTACAGGAAATGGTGCTGCGCTGTCTCTGAAGGATCAGGTTCAGGTTTAGTGCCCTACACCGACATCTGGTACAGTCCAAGTTCTGCTGCAGTTCCAGCCCGTGGCAGTGGCCCAGGCTACATGGTCAAGCGCCATGCTTGCATCAGGGGCTGACCCAGCTAGCCTGGTGGTAACTCGCCTCCCCTCTTCTCCCACAGAGGAGGGAGCCAGGCCTGGTCATAGCTGGGTGTGCTGCCCAGCAGGTCTGATAGAACCTTGGTCTCATGTATGTTGTGAGTCAGTACAAATCATGCTTCACAAACTTTGAACCTTATTGCATGCAGTGATTTGGGGGGAGATTATGACATCTGGATTTTATCTTTTCATTTTATATATTTATTTTGCATTTGTTGAGTGTGTTTGCATAGTCAGAATTGGACTTATCTCCCTTTGAGAGTTCTATAAATTAGGGCCACAAAGACTCAGCCTTGCATTAAATGGGGCCCACTTAGAAGGACCACCCTGAGCTTTATCAGAAATCTCCTGCTGGGGAATCATGTTACTGGGCCTCAATAAAAGGCCGCCTTTGAAGTGAGATTGAAAACAAGGATACCATTCAGGAGGAATTGGTGCCCCGGTTTTCCCAAGTCACTTCAATAAAATCAGTTTATCATCTAGTGAAAAGGAGATAGGTGATGGGCCTCCTGAGGGTGTGTTGTCAGCTGCAAGAAATAGTTCTGAAGGCCATTGATGTTTTAAATGCAAATAAATGATAAAAAGTGATGACATCTTATGCCACAGAGTGATTTTAGAAATTAATTTACATCTTAGTGATAGATTCTTTGGAATTATTTATGTCCCTGTAGCTATTTAATATCCTTTGTGCCATGAGGCTCCCCTGTGGTTTTTGTAAATGTATGTCCTTGTATTTAATTAGCTCCCACCAGAACCAGAAGTGGCCACAGACACTTCCTAATTGGTGTAATGCCCAGCCATACAGCTCATTACATACAGTGTGGTGAGGAACATTCCGAAGGGAATATGGTTGTTTACGGTGAATGTAATGTCACCTGCATTTTTCTTATGTTGCCTCTGTATACAAACAGAAGACAATCTGTATTGAGGGGACCTTAAAATGACTTCTGCAAATTGAAGGGAGCATTTTTGCATTTAATAGTTCCAGTATGGACCAATGTTATTTTGGTTTGAGGCATTTGAAGGCTGAAGCAACTTTAATTTTCTGAGTTTTGGTGGGATGATACTGGTTTTTATAGTTCGAGCAAAACTCAGAGAGAGCTGCAGTTGCTATGTACATTTGGATTTGAATTTGGATTTTTTCCTGGAGACTGTACAGATGGAACCTTCAAGCATTTGATGGAACCTCTGATGGTTTTAGATGGATGCAAACACTTATGTCCCCCAGAAAAGGTTTACTTTGGCACTGATGGTTGATTTGGTATTTTCTTTCCTTGCCATTTGACTTGCTCCTCCTTTCCCACTGCTGAAGGCATGGAGATGAATACCTTCTCCCTTTCATAGAGAGAGATTACAATCACGAAAGCCTGAAAACACTTGTTGACCCCACAGAAAGCCAGGAAAGGACAGATGCTGTTAACAGAATAAAATCTCATCAGAGAAGTTAGATTTAAAGTAAATAGCCATTTGAGGGGGTTGCTTTTGTCTACAGAAAAAGTAAGAATGTGGTAGCCTTCACAACCCCAGTATGCAGTCTTCCCTGGCAACTAGAGCTGAAGAGCCAGTGTGGGCAGAGCCCGGCCCACGTCTGAGGGCTTGGCCCTTGGAAGTTGATGGCACCCCAGGCTTTTGGGTCCCATTACCATCCTCTGGCAGGAAGACTCATGCCCGAGGGCAGGAACAGAGTGTGTTTGACCTCCACCATGTGTTGGGTGCTTCTGGCAAGAGCTTCATGACTCAGTTGAAAACATTCCTAATCTCTTCAAGTTTGCAGTTTCATCTGCCTTTCTTTGAAGATTTCCTAGTGAGTCAGACTTGGGTTAAGTCACAGGCGGTCTCTGAGGAGACCAAGCACTGACTCCTTTGTCCACACATGTGTGTGAATACTTGCTTGCAATGAATGAGCCTTGAATAACCCCATGTATGTCATGTCCTGTGTGTAGCCCAGGCTCACCTTTTCTCATAGATTTGCATATGCTATTTGGGAGAAACCCCTCACCTATCCATGTGCTCTAAGAGGTGGATCAAGGTCTGTGCAAAATTTTCTGTGGGTTGGTCTTAGACCCTGTCCTAACAGATGAACAGAATGGGGGAGACACAGGACCAATTTAGTGGTTCTGGAAGGCACTGATGATTTAAGTGGTTCCAGTTGTGTCATCTGTGTTCAAAACAAAGCTATCATGAAGTCAGCGTGCCACTGCTTGAATGTCATCTCCTCCACACTTTGTTTACAGAGAAATCATGACAGAAACAGGTAGCAAGGAGGGGAAACACTTTCTAGGCCATGAGCTGCTAACTGATTCTCTTGAGCAGAATAAAAACCTGCTTTCTGCTCCAGGGACCCTTTTATTTCCTAGTGAAGTTTGCAGGATCTAGGGATTCTCTCTTCTCCAGGGCTGTCTTATTTTGTCAGAACCCCCACCTAGGACCAACAACTCAGGCTGGTGAGGTGCGTGCAGGGACAGACCTGGGAGGTGAGAGTGGGTAGGTTGTGGCCACCTGGCACACCCAGCCTCTGGCTGCTGTCGGCCTGTTGATGACACTAGACATGCTTACAAACTTGGATTGTCTTAGAAAAAGTGTACTTGGGTAACTACTTTCCTATCTTCTTGTCTTTGGAAAAGTGAAGTCTTGGGTTCCGGAATCAGCATGAGGGCAATAGTGGAATGTTGGGGACCATCTTCCTTGGTGCTATGGGTGAGCTCATAGCATCTGGTTTGGGAACTGTGGGTCCAGGCAGGTGACTCTGAAGCTAACTCGGCTGTGATCTCAGACAGGACACACACTTAACACCTTTAGCTTTGTAAACCTTCCTGATGCTTTCTAGAATCTTCTTTTCTTCTTTGCAAATATCATTAAAATCACAAGGACTGTCTGGTTGAGAAAGTAATTTGAAATATTTGACCTTTTATGTTTCTTTTATTTAGAAACTGTGGGAAAGAAAATACCTTTAGTATCTGTTAGATCTAGAATAATTTTCTTTTGAAAGTGAATGTTCTTTTTTTCATGCCAGTAAATAGCATTTATACGTTTTTCAGCTTGAAACAGAGGAATGAATCCTATTCTATTTTCCTTCTTTTGTCTAGAATATATTTGTTTTCCATTTGGATACAGTTTCTCAATGTTTGGGATTTTTTTCCCCCTTTCTATTTTTTATTCTGTAAACATAATAGTAAAGAAAAAAATTACCAAGCCCACTGAATTTGAATCACTGACAACTTGTCTAGAAAAGTTTAGATGATGGGTCTTTGAATAGTATATCTGTTTCACAGGGTTAATTTGTTGTCTGCATTTTTCTGCCGAGACTCGCTATCTCTAGACACCCTAGAGTGTCTAAAGTGTTTTGGTGGCATGTTTTTCTTTGGGATGCAAAATATACAAAGGCCAGAGAGCCTTTGGTTAAGGGGTTAATACCTCTTAGACTACCGTGAACGATTGGAACTTTTATGGTTCTAACTTAGGGTTAAGAGCGTGTTGCACACCACCTTAAATCAGCTTGTTGATAGGATTTAGGGTTGAGGCCCAGAATTTCTCTTCATAATTGTGCCTGAAAGGAGCCACAGAGGGAAACAAGATTCTGGTAATGGTTTGTCTGGGATTCAATAATAGTCTGAAACTATCAAATCTGAGAGAAGTACTCCCTTTTTATCAGGAAATGAGAGCAGTGGAGGGAGACCTGTGCCCACTCAAGGTAGAGCCAGGCCAGACTGACAACAGCTTCCCTCCACAGGCCCTGCTTTGCTTGACGGCTTTTTTCCATAGTTGGTTTGGCAAGTTTCAAGACTCGGTTCCCCTCTCTGCAGAAGTGAGGAAGGCAAATCTTCAGGTCCCAGAGGGAGAACCGGCTGGCCCCAGGGCTGGTGGAGGGCGAGAGCAGGACATCTGGGACAGCCCCAGAGGGGCCACCTGCTCCCAACTCTTTCACTCTGTAAACATTTACAAATAAGTTTTCGAATCTTGCCTCATGATGAAATTGACCTATTTGGCTACAATCAGTGCTTTTCCTAACTTGATTTTGTTTGACGTGGTTCCGAGAGAATACTTATGAATGGAAACTATTTGTATATGTTGAAATTTGTAAGAGGTCAGGAAGCCATGGCAGAAACACTAAACTATTTATTTACAGGTATGACTGTATTTTTTTTTTTCAAAGTAGGCAATTCTGTCTTTGTATATTTTAAGACAAATAATAATCACTTCACCTCTGGTGCCTTCCATGCGTCACATAAGCACTCTTGTCAATCATGGAATTGGAAAAAAGATGTACATTTAGTTAAACCAGATAACACTATTTTTGTAGCGTGATTTTAGATTGTGTCCTTTTAATGTTGTTTTCCACAATGCTGGTTTTGAGGTTTTGACCATTTTCTCTTTACACTTCGTATGTATTTTAAAAAAGAAAAAAAACAAAAAAAGCCCAAAAATCCCTACTATCCTTTTTCCTCTGCTGCTCTTGCCCCACATCTTGCTCCTACGTATTTAAATAATCTGAGAGTAAAAGTATATTTCTGTGAAATAATTATGAGTCAGTATAATTGCATTTGGCATCTTTAACCACTTGCCCAGTTTGGATAGCCACTGCTGCCCCCAAGCAGTAAGGAAAATGGGTCTGTAGTAGAAAAGTGTATCCTCAGTGCTCTGACTAACCCCTTGGTGGGTCTGACGTGGTGAGAAGCCTCTCTGGCCCCTTCATGTTTGGGCTGGCGAACCGGACAGTGTTCTCTGGCCTGGCCTCTTCAGGATCAATTTGACCATCCCCAGCAGTGCTGCCCTCCTTCCTATGCCGAGCAGGAAGCTTCCAGTAGGGCCTCAACCCGACTCCTGGGCTGTGGCCTTCCACTCGGGTTTGATTGGCTCCTGGATGCTCGGGGACAGGCTCGGTGGCCTCTCTAGGTTTCAGGCCTGAACAAGATATCCCTTGCTGAGGGAAGCCAGATGAAGCCAAGACACAGAGTGCTCTGTGGCAGCTCCTGTGCTCTCCTACCCCACAGGGCATGCATTATGTCTGGTCAAGGAGCATCAGATAAACTAGCTGAGCCACTGCAGAATGAAGGTATAGTTATTGAAGCAAATTGTAGTTTTGTCCTTCTGAAGAGTCAGAATATATAATTAAGTATTTAATAACAAAGCAGTCAAGTCAGATGGCTAAGTAGTAACTTTCCAATACCATTACTCCTTGGTACTTCACCTACTGGCACTTTTTGGGGCAATGTTAATTTAGTAACTGTTATGCTTTGTTTCTTAAAGTCTGTTTCCTTTTAGCGGTTGAAAGACACACCAGTGGGCATTCTGAGGCGATGTCCTTTTGGCAAACTTTAGTTTGTGTGTTTGTGAGTCAGAGCTCTGGCCTGGCTTCTAGACTGGCATGGAAGCCCTGGGGAGGGCTTTGCCCAGCTCCGACTGGCTCTCAGGTTTGAGGCTGCGCATTGGGAGTGGCTCAGGAGCCCCAAAGCTTTTGCTCCTGTTGATTTGTCCCCAAACAGACAAAGCCTCATGTTGCCCTCAGTTCTCCCCCTTTCTTTCGAAGGACCAATTTTTCATGGTACTTGTCTTGATTGTTTTCATAGTGTTCAAATCTGTATTTTTGTATGTAGAGGGAAATAATTTTCTCAACACTAATCGCTAATAAATATTGTATTAAATTGTCATGAAGGAATTCTTGTCTAATAAATGGACATGTAAGAATGTTGTCGCTTTCTTCGCTCTGCCTTGCCCCTCTGCGGTTCTGGTTCCTGGAGCACAGGAGCTCATGTGGAAGATGAACGGAGCCACAGGATGGGCCAGGCCTCTGTGGCAGCAGCTCTGCTGGGCTGGCAGGTAGAGTGTAAAACCTGCACTATGCCTCCCACACAACCAGCTCTCTCACATCTTCAGAATTTGCTGTGGGGAAAGTTGGGGTGGAATGACTTGCCCCTCCCACCAGCCTGGGCAGGAGCGCTGACCTGGTCCTCTTGGCTGCAGCTCTGAGGTCCGTTGTGCAACCAGTCTCCAAACCACAAAAACCCACATTCCGGCTGCTTGAGACTGTCATGAGATACTGTCCTCACGTATACATACATGAGCGGGCCCTGGACGAGCTACTAATCTTTCTCTGACTGTAAAACAGGATGTGTGAGGATGAAATACGAGAACCACGCTAGCCAGATGCCCACCCCCACACCCAACATAGAGAAGTATACAGGCACTACTGCTAAAACCTGAAGCCATCAGGGTCCAAGTGGTGTGTCATTGGCTTGTGCTGAAGCCACGTGTGACAGGACAGGACTGCTCTTGGTGGCAGAGGGCTTTTCACACACTTCAAGCAAGTTGTCAGTCTGTTTTAATCCATTATGGCTTTTTTCAGGGTAGGAGATTCACATGCAAGAGAATAACAAGTTTACAATGCCCAAAACATGGGTCCAGAACTCTGGCTCATTCATGATGCCTAGGGTTCCAGAAAATGCCACTTGTTAAGAAGCTGCTTTTGTATATTAAAAAAAAGTATAAAAAGTTATAAAATCCCATCAAAGACAGATACACAGTATTAAGTCCTTAGGTGAACATAGAAGGCTTGTCTCATGTCTCATGAGAGAGTCAGAAGACCTGCTCTGGGGTCTAGAAGAACCCTGTCCTGAGGGTCCCAGGAAACTCTTGTTTGCTGGCCGGCCCCCAGGAAGAGGGAGGGTTTGGCTGGGCCCGCCCAGCTACCCATGGCAGTCACTGTGACATCACTGTCTGGTCCCTCTGTCTTGGACCTAATAAGCTAGTCTAGAACTCTTCTTTGAAAGTCTTAGACCCAGAATGGTCATTTCACCCAAAGGAGACATGGTTTCCAAGGGTGTGAGATGTCACGATGCTGAGACCCACTCTCCTGGGCGGTAAGGCAAAGGTCAGTTTTCTCCCTGCATCAAGAATGAAGAGGAAACGTACTCCTTGAAAAAAAGAATCCTTTGTTCCCAACAAAGTGCCTTGCATGCGCAGGAGCACTAAATGCAGACAGGACCCATGGGGGCCTGGTGTGGCAGCCCTGCAGTGGCTTGTCTTTATTCGTGCCTGTTGTGAACAGGATGACCCTTCCCACTTTGCAGCACCTGCTGCAGCAGGTGGTGATAAGGCTCTGTCTGCTTTGTCTCCTAAAGGTCTTAAGGCCTGTGGGATAGATGGGGGGTGGGATGTCCCAGATGCCTTCGCAGGCACAGTGGTTAGTTAACAAGGTTAGGTGAGGGGCACAGGCTTGGATGCTAGGCTCAGCGTAACCTTGAGGCTGTGGGGAGGCCTCTGTGTCAGCAGCTCCTGCTGCTACTTGAGAAGTTGCAGCCTTCCCTCGGACCTGCAGCATCCCCTGGCCATGCTCCCAGCCGCTGCTGTCAGGAAGGCAAAGGGGTAGAGGACCTTGTGGCTCGGGTTGCCAGGGCAGGGCCAGGCCTTCAGTCCGAGTCTGAGTCGGAATCCTCTTCTGAAAGGAAAGCAAAGAGGATGTTTGGCAAGAGTCTCCGGGGCAGCAGTGCCTAGGAACGGTCTCTGGGAAAGCACAGCCAGGCTGTTGGCAGTAGCCCAGGCCAAGGCCTCTCCAGTAACAGACTTCACCATCACTGGGCCTGGGACCCCCACGGGCACCACTCTGACCTACAGGATGCAGGTGGTTCCACCCCAGATTGAAGCCCAGATGCCCCCCTCCTCGCGGGTACAGGCCCTTCCGAATCTCCCTGGACCGCTCTTATCTGCAGGGCTGTCTGCATCCCAACCACATCCTACCCCCTAGTTCAGCCAGGATAGCTATTTTATTTTCTCCCAAATTAAAATACACTATTAACAGAAAACCAGCAAACCTCTTTTTAGCCATTTTATAGTGGCTCTAATCTTTGTTTTCTGTTGCGATCAGAAACAATTTCATAATGTAAGGGCCTGCCTGTGAGAAGGTATGACTTCAGGGTTTCTGAAGTCCCAATACTGAAGATTACTCTGTGGATCCTTCTGGAACCCCCACCCCAGGAAGGAAAGGCACCCAAGTAGTGCAGTAACCTTTCCTCCGGCCCCAGTGCTGGCTGCTATTTCCTGACACTCATCCCCTCCCTGCTTATCGCTCCCATCTCCTAGATCCCTAGTCAGCCCTCATGTTCTCACTGGTTCAGGGCTGAGCTTGGGGCCCGGGCATGGGCAGCTGGGAGTCCTCTTGTGCCTGGAGAGCCTCCCTAAACCCTGACTCCCTCTCACACCCTGTGCCTGCGCTGCACTCATAAGATTTGTGATTTTGCTATAGCCAATTCTAACATAGAAGCCGGGAATAACTTTATGGCAAAAAAACTGTTACACATATGAAATTCTCCAAATATTAAAACAACAGTGGTCTTCACTGATGTTTACTGCTAGCTCGCTGGGCAAGTTGCCTGGGAGCAGGTCACAGGGCCTGAGGAAGAGGTCTGGTTGATGCAGGATGGCACAGGAAGAGAGCAACGTTCATTAGCAGAGATGGGTTCTGGGGTTTACAGAGCCCATGGCCCCAGCTGTTGGAAACTGGTGGCCCCTAAACCTAACCAACTAGGTCCCACCTAGGACGGGGAAAGTCCTAGCTCCAAGGTGGGGCCTCCCTTGGTTTCCTGCCCAGCCCGCATATGGATGCAGCCGCCTGTTCAGGAGAAGCATCACAGCACCTGCACGGAAGCGCGTGCCCTTTATACTACTCCCCTTCCTCCATTTGTCCCATTTCTTCTGCGTGCACATTCCTATACCGCCATCAGGACCCGGCTCTAGGGTCACCTCCACAAGCCTCCAGCCTGGCTGTCACATACAATGGGCCCTCAGCTGTTCTATCCCTACCACCATTAGCTCCTTTCTGCTCCTGTAATTGTCACCCTGTCTGGTGGCCTCCCCGGCACAGCCCACATCCTGCCGTGCCGTGGCCACTATTTCTGGGTCTGACTCCTGTCCAGCCTGCCCTTCTGCACATCCCTAGCACCCAGCAGGCAGCAGCCTCAGCAGGCGTTTGGTTCAGGAGGCAGCAGGTGACACCAGGCTGGGGTGAGTTGGTGCCAAGCCAAAAATCCCAATTACTTGCTGAGGTCTCAGAGGTGCTGGCCAGCAGTGTCACAGGTCTCCTGGTTAAAGCCGACCTGGGGGTGTGGAGGGAGTGAGACAGGGACGTGACCAATCTGCCACCGAGCCTGGGAGCTGGGCCCTCTGTCCAGGTCGGCTCCTGCATTTCCTGTATTTTCTATGTGGGTGCTGCCACCCCCTCTGCCACTGCGGTCCCCCTGGGCCAGGGCTTCCTCTGGTGGCTTCCCCGGGCTGGGACTGAGGAGGCCTGAGGGAGATACAAGTCCCAAACCAGCTGTGCTCCCTCCTGACACACCACTGCAGTGTCCCCACCACATGCCCCAAGGATGTGACCGTTGGCATGGCTATGTTGTCAGAGACATAAAAACCTCCCAATTTTCAACTGTGTTTTCCTTTTTTATAAATCGGGTGACGTGCATGCTGGCCTTTTTGAGCTGGAGAAGGATGGCTTGAGGGGCCAGAATGTCCGTTGCATTTTCCTTGGGAATAAAATAAACCAAGTTTGAGCTTGCCTGGCTTCTGAGGATAAGGCCAAGAGCCCAGGTCCCCCTGGTCCTCAGGTCTGGGTGGGTGAGCAACAGTGGGGCTGAGTTGGGGCAGGTGGCCACCCCAGATCCCAGGTGGACGGGTGCCCTGAGAGTGACCGGCTGCTCTGGGGACAGGGAGGACTGTAGGGCCAGAGGCTGGCATGTCCTCAGCCTGCCCTTCTTAGAGGTGCCTCTGATGGGACTGGCTTTGTGATCATCTGCATGTAGGGATATGAGAATAGACTGTGAAAACACTTCCTGCCTGGGGAAGAGAGGAAATGCTCCTACCCCAGCCTCAAACTAGCCAAGTGTCCCCAAGGGAGGGCAAGGTCTTGTACAATACCGCAAGGGGTAACCAACTGGTTCCCAGTGGAAACCCACAGGCCAGCCACCCACCTTCTGTCTTGGGGGCTGTGGTCTCGTCTGCGGAGTCCCCTTGTTTGAGGAATTTGGCCACGTCGTTAAAGATCAGGTAGAAGTCAACTGCAAACACGATGGTGGCAAAGAAGCCAAACACCTGTGGGACACAATCACGAGGTGGATGGGAAGTGTCAAGAGGCTGGGCACGGGGAGGGTGGCACTGAGCCGCTGCCACCCCAACCTGGTGGCCAGTTTCAGCTCTGATTGGACAAGCAGCCCAGAGTGGCAGGCACAGACCCCTCTGAGCAACCAGAAGTGGGACACGAGCTGTGAACTTGGTTTGACAATCAGCTTTTAAAACCCAGAGTGGAGTAAATCTCTAATAAGAGGCCTTGGAATCGCTGAGGCCCACAGGAGAGCCCCTAGGCCCCACCCTAAGCGGACGTCCAGAAGGGCACCTGCAGCTTCAGGAGGGCTGGGAGGGGGCTGAGGGGGCATAGGGCAGCCGCTCACCCCGGCTGCCTTGGAAGCCCCGTCCGAGTACTTGGCGACGGCCGTAATGGAGATGGCGAAGTAGATGAGGGCCGCGGTGACACAGCGCAGGAAGTCCTGGGGAGAGAGGGGCAAGGCCGTGCTGTCCTGAGTGCCCCAGAGGGGGCGCAGCATGAGGAGGAGGGCCTGTCAGCCTGTCATATGTTCGGCCCGAGACCCAGCCCCTGAGGGTTCCTGTCCTGATCCCACCTGCATGCCCTGGCCCATCCTACCCCCCCGCCAAAGAGGCCTCCAATGGCCTTCCAGCAGCTGACACTGCCTATCCCTGGCCCAGGGGCTTCCATCTCTGCCCTGTGGACAACAGTGTGGACCTGGCTGCAGCCTGCCCTGCAGCCCCTTGGTGGGAGAGCTGGAAATCTTAACTGCTTCCTCCAGCCCTCCAAGGGGGACACCTGACCCTGGGCCTCACTTTGCCACACACTTGTGGCCAGTCCATTTACGGATCATGGTCTCTGCTTACCCAGCTCTAAAACGGGGACACAGAGGGTACAGCCCTCCACAGGTAGGTCAAGGATGCTGGATATAAAGCCAAGAGACCAGGGTTTGAATTCAGCCTTTGCTGCTTTCTCTATGACACAGTTCATTCAACAAAGTCCACTGGCAGGGATCTGGGCCTCCCAGGCGATAAAATGAGGCCAGGTTGCCAGATGACCGAGGTCTGGGTAAGCCCTGCAAGTCCTCAGTTAACCTGCCTCGCCGGCGTGGAAATGGCTTGAATTCCTATGAGGCTCATTCCGGCAGGCCCCGTTGGGAGCACCAGCGCCACCTGGCGGCCAGGGCCCAAATCCCGGTTCCCTGCCTCGCGGACCTGCCCTGGAGGCACCACCACCCGCGCCGGTCCCCGGGGCTGCTGAGTGGTGGGGCCCGGATCATCCGGAGCCTGGTGTCCACCGGGCCTAACCAAGTATATGCTGGCCCCCAGCGCACTGGAAAGGGGTCAGGGCTGTGGTGCACAATTCAGGACTCGCATCTGGCCGCTCTGCGAGGCTCGGCCAACCCGTTCCTCCTGGGACTCGGTTCCTCACCATCATGGGCCAGCACAAGCCCTGCCACTTGTCGTTCAGCTGCATGGCATCAGCAAAGAGGAAGTATAGGGCCAGCAGGAACTCCAGCAGGGGCGCCGTGAGGAAGGCAGATGCGGAGGACGCCACATAGCAGATAAAAGTGATGAAGGAGAGACCCTGGGGGGGAAAGGTTGGTGCAAAAATCAGAGCCATTTCATGCTCCTTGTCCACTGCTCCTCTGAGCCAGGTCCTGTGTCAGGAACAGAGGCGGTTCCAGCAGGGGAAGCCATCTGCCCACAGTCCCACTGCTGGGAAGTAGCAGAGCCGGGACTAGAACCCTGGCATGGCTCAGGCCCACACCCATGCTGTCCCCAGCCCTTCTAGGCATGGCCCTGAATCCTGACCCCACGCCAGCTCCCTGCCAGGACTTAGTCAGGAGGCCACCTCCTGGGGCTGCTCACCCTTCCCCCTTATGGCAGAATCCACCCAACTCAGCAGGGGCAAATCAAAGCTAAGTAGGAACCAGTTTCAAAAGCTACCACCCAACACCAAAGATGTGTGCTTGTCATTGACTGTTACTTTTTTTTTTGAGTTGGAGGCTCACTCTGTCACCCAGGCTGGAGTGCAGTGGAACACTCATGGCCACGGCAGCCTTCACCTGCTGGGCTCAGGTGATCCTTCTGCCTCAGTTATCCAAGTAGCTGGGACTACAGGCACACGCCACCACGCCCGGCTAATTTTTTGATTTGTTGTAGAGATGAGGTCTCGCCATGTTGGCCGGGCTGGTCTCGAGCTCCCAAGTTCAGGCAATCCTCCAGCCTCAGTCTTCCAAAGTGCTAGGATTACAGGCATGAGCCACTGTGCCTGGCTGAATGTAAATTTCACCTTAAAAACAAAAAACAAATCTTGAACTTTAGTCAACAATATGCTAGCTGGTGTTTAAAGTAGAAATGTTCTGATGTCTGCAATTTGCATAAAAAATAAAATAGATTGCTGGACAGATAGCTGATAAAGCAAAGCTAGCAAAGTGTTAACCCTACAGTGTAGGTGGTGGGGCTATGGGTGTTAATGGTCTAAATCTTTCAGCTTTTTTATATTTGCAAATTTTCATAGTAATAAAACAAAAACATCCAGGACACCTTGGGCCCTACAGATCATATCAGCCGTTGTGAAAGGCAGGGCCAACTGGACTTGAACTACAAGAACCAAGACAGGGCCAGGCTCCGTGGCTCAGCCTGTAATCCCATGCTTTGGGAGGCCGAGGTGAGTGGATTGCCTGAGC
>CAUYQG010171598.1:0-89271 GCA_963574415.1 Tarsius wallacei | reverse complement strand
CTCAGGGGCAAACAAATAAGTACTTTCTTAGATATGATTTCAGAGATATTCTATGACATTAGATCATATGTATGCTACTGCTCAACTAAATGTTGCATACTATAGAGTATTGCTGCTTTTTAATGTTTCTAACTTTAAGCATATCTTGCAGTTTATTCCATATCAATACATAAATAGTTGCTTCGTGTTTTGTAAGCATGCCATGAAATAGACGTACCAAAATTTATTTAACTGGTTTTATTGCAGTGGATGCAGAGAAAAAGGAATGCTTCTACACTGCTGGTGGGAATGCAAACTAGTGCAGCCTTTTTGGAAGACAGCGTGGTAATTTCTGAAAGAACTAGGAATTGACCTTCCAATGTGACCCAGCAATCCCCCTATTTTGAATATACCTGGAGGAACTCAATTTATTCTACCAAAAAGATACCTGCACACGCATTTTGTTGCAGGTCTATTCACAATAGCCAAAACATGGAACCAGCCATTTTGCCCATCAAAAATGGACTGGATAAAAATATGTGGTACATATACACAGTGGGATATTATGCAGCCATAAAAAAGGACAAACTTATGGACTTTGCAGCAACTTGGATGAATTTAGAGTCTATCATACTCAGTGATCTATCACAGAAATAAAGAACAGAGTACCATATGTTCTCACTCATAAGTAGACCTTAAGCAGTTATAATACTGTAAGAAAAGGATTGGCAGTAGTGGGAAGCTTCCAGGGGAGGGGGGGTGGGATTGGCAGTTGAGGAAAACTGCTGGAGGGGGCCATACCTCATCAAGGATACCTGCATAATGAACATCTGTATACCTAATCCTAAATTGTACCCCACATCTTTAAAATAAAAAATAAATAAAAATTAAAAAAGGAATGGGTTATAAAAATAGTAAAAAATAAATAAAATAAAATAAAAGGAGAGTAACATTACCTACCATAGACTTTATATGGGTACAAAAGTCAAAAATGGTTGGAACAGCATCCATTTTAAGTCGTCGAGTTTGTCCTGTAAGGTCAAAACAGGAGGCTTCAAAGTGCTTTGAACAAAGAAATGTGTGTTTTCCTGGCACAAAATTTTTGCGCCTAACCAGGCGAACCCATTCTTTTCTTCTTTTAGGATCCAAAGGAAACCTTTAAAAAAATAGGCAAGTCAAATTTCTAACTATCATACATCTGTCTGCAACTAAATGGTTAAAAGAAATTTTAAAGGTGATGATTTAAGATGCTTCCCATTTACACAGAAAATTTTAAACTCATAATATCCAGAATCTGGATGGTAATTTTTGTAAGTTGTAAAAAAATTAATAAAAAACTTGAGTGGTTTTATTTATTTATTTATTTATTTTTTTGAGTTGGAGTCTCACTCTGTCTCCCAGACTGGAGGGCAGTGGCCGCTCCTGGCCACTGCAGCCTCGACCCACTGGGCTCTGGTGATCCTTCTGCCTCAGCCTTCCAAGTAGTTGGAACTATAGGCACGCGCTACCACGCCCGGCTGATTTTTTGATTTATTGTAGAGATGAGGTCTCGCCAAGTTGCCTGGGTGGGTCTCCAACCCGCGGGCTTAGGCAATCCACTCACCTCAGCCTCCCAATGCGCGGGATTACAGGCTGAGCCACCGAGCCCGGCTGGTTTTATTCGTTTTTAAGAGACATGTCTTCTCAGTCTAGTCCTTAATGTAGGCAGTAAAATAAAACATGACTAAACAGATCTAGAACAACTTTATGTAATTTCACAATCAAAGAGTAATTTCACAATGCTTTAATCTGCTGCTGGTATACACGGTCAAGACAAAGCAGATTATCTAAAGATTAACTT
Source organism: Tarsius wallacei (assembly GCA_963574415.1). Lineage (NCBI taxonomy): Eukaryota > Metazoa > Chordata > Mammalia > Primates > Tarsiidae > Tarsius > Tarsius wallacei. Next base: position 87,452 of record CAUYQG010171598.1, on the reverse strand, counting down.
TTATTAAGGAAAGCTAGGCAGATTCTGGTATGCCTTCCTCTGTGTTCTATCATTATGACACCTACCACATTGTTTTGTAAATTTTCCATTTTAATAAATTACCATTGAAATAACAGATTATACATTTTATAGTTACCATATCTTTACCTTTTTTTTTCTTCTGAGTGACAGGGTCTCATTCTTGCCCGGGCTGGAGTGCAGTGGCACAATCACTGCAGCCTCCAACACCTGGGCTCAAGCAATTCTCTCTCCTCAGTTTCTCAAGTAGTTGGGACTACGGGGCATGCCCACCTAATCACTGATTTATCTTGGACACTTAGCACAGTGCCTTACAAACAGTAGGGTCTCAACAAAAAGCCACTAAATTAATAAGAATACAGAATATGTAAATTAATAATTTATTGTATTACTTCCATGTAGTTAAACTGCATATATTTTTTAAAGTCAACTCTTAAATTACATAGTGCAGCAGAAAGCATCATTACAAAAAGGTAACATGCTCTGTAGAAATGTTTTTCCTTCATATTTACTTCAACTAAAAAATACAATCTACTTGAACAACTTGGGCTTGAACTGCACAAGTCCAATTAAAACTGGATATTTTTTCAATAAACATACTGGAAAAAATTTCAGAGAATTGCAACAATTTGAAAAAACTCACAGATGAACTATATAACCTAGAAATAGTGAAGCAAAATTAAGAAGAAGGTATGTCATGAATGCACAAAGTATATGTAGGTACTACTCTATTTTATAACTTACTACCATAAATCTATTATAAAGTTAAAAAGTTAAAATTTATCAAAGCTTACATACACAGACCATGCATGGCACCATTCACAGTCAAGAAAATGTAAACAAATATAAAGATGCAGTATTAAGTCATATGCATAAACCTAACTGCAGTAATATGGCACTGCTGTAATAATTTTGTAGCCATCTTCTACTGCTATTGTGGTGATCTCAAACAATGTATCTGCTTAAAGCAACATGTGATGCTAATAACCTCTGCATGAGCAGTCTGTCTCACCAGTAAATTGCCTATCATGGTAAAATTAATCTCTTGTGGGTCTTGCAGGTGTCGCATTGTGTTTAGCGCAACACCATAAACCTTGAAAAACTCCATAAGCCCCATACAAAGTGGCACTAGTGATGCTAGAGGTGCTCCAAGAAGCAGAGAAAAGTCATGACAACACAAGAAAAAGTTGAATTGCTTGATGTGTATCATAGAATGAGGTCTACAGCTGCAAGTTTCCTGCCATTTCAAGATAAGTGAATCCAGAACCATTGTGAAAAAAGAAAAGGAAATGTGTGAAGCTGTTGCTGCATCTGCACCAGCAGGTGCAAAAACCTTGCACTTTTTGTGAAATGTCTATCTCATATTGAAAATGAGCACTTCGGGAGGCTGAGGTGAGTGGATTGCCTGAGCCCACAGGTTCGAGACCCGCCCGGGCAACTTGGCAAGACCTCATCTCTACAATAAAAATCAAAAATTAGCCGGGCGTGGTAGCGCGCGCCTGTAGTTCCAGCTACTTGGAAGGCTGAGGCGGAAGGATCGCCGGAGCCCAACAGGTCGAGGCTGCGGTGGCTGTGAGCGTGCCACTGCACTCCAATTTGAGCGACAGAGTGAGACTCCAACTCAATAAAAAAAAAAAAAGAAGAAAATGAAGCTTTTATGTAGATGTATAATTGTTATAAGAAAGGCATACTGATAGTCTCTAATATGATTAGAGAAAATGTGAAGTTATTACATGACAACATAAGGCAAAAGGAAGGTACATGATCTAAAGATGGAGAATTTAATGCCAGGAAAGGATGGTTTGATAATCTTAGAAAGTGGTTTGGCTTAAAAAGTGTCAAGGTAACAGGAGAAGCAGTTTCTGCCTACCAAAGAGCAGCAGACAAGTTCCCTGATGCCATTAAGAAAATCATTGAGGAGAAAGGATACCTGCCTCAACAGGCTTTTTTTTTTTTTAGTTGGAGTCTCACTCTGTCACCCAGGCTGGAGTATAGTGGCATGCTCACAATCACTGCAGCCTCAAACTGCTGGGCTCAGGTGATCCTTCCATCTCAGCCTTCCAAGTAGCTGGTACCATAGGCATGTGCCACCATGCCCAGCTAATTTTTTTTCCTATGTATTGTAGAGACAAAGTCTCACCAAGGTGCCCAGGCTGGTCTCGATCCCCTGGGCTCAGGCAATTCTTTAGCCTTTGCCTTCCAAGGTACTGGGATTATAGGTGTGAGCCACTATGCCTGGCCTCAACAGGTTTTTAATGCAAATAAAATGACCCTATTCTTGAAAAAAAAAAAAAGTCACAAAGGATATTTACTAGTAAGGAAGAGAAGAAAACATCGTAATTTAAGGCAGAAAAGGAAAGGCTAACTCTCAAATGCAGCTGGGTTTATGATCAATTCTGCCCTTAAAGCTGCTAAACCCTAAGTTTTGAAGGAGAAAGAAAAATACCAGCTGCCAGTCTTCTAGTTGTAAAACAAGAAGGCCTGGACAATGAGAACCCTTTTTCCATATTGGTTCCATTGATGCTTTGTCCCTTGACTCAAGAAGTACCTTGCCAGTAAGGGACAGTCTTATTTATTTATGTATTTATTTTTATCTGAGCTGGGGGTCTCATTCTGATGCTCAGGCTGGAGTGCAGTAGCACTATCATGGCTCACTGCAGCCTCAACCTCCTGTGCTCAGGTGATCCTTCTTCCTCAGCCTCCCAAGTAACTGAGACTACAGGTGCATGCCACTAGGCCTCGCTAACTTTTAAAAATTCTTTGTAATGATGAGGTTTTGCTATGTTGCCTAGGCTGCTCTTGAACTCCTGGGCTCAAGCAATCCTCTTGTCTTGACCTCCCAAAATATTGGGATTACAGGCATGAGCTACTGCACCCAGCCAGGGACACCCTTTTAAAGTTCTTTTGATATTGACCAATGCCCTTGGTTACCCAAACTCCGTAAGTTCAACACAGAAGGTGTCAAAGTGGGCTATTTGTCCCAAACAAAACATCTCTAATTCAGCCTCCATATTAGGGATTTAAAACTCATTACACACAGACTCCGACTGAAAAAATAAAAAACAAAGTCTCCTAATTTCCTAATTATTTTACTATTATCTGTACTAAGCTTATGTTTGTATGGTAGAAATACTATAGAATAGTGTGAGACTACACACCTCTTCCCAGCTCCATGATCAGCAATGTCATATTGGTAGCTTGAAACCAGTTATGGTAGGAGTATTTATATTATAGAAATTGGGAAAACACTACAAATCAGGGCATTCCCCCCCTCCCCAGAAAGCTAGTTGTTAAACATTTAGCAATACGCTACTGATTATAGAAGAGTGGCAAGAACAGCATGAAGGGAAGCAATGAACGTTGAGCCCGTTGTAATAATCCAATCAAGAGGTAATGGCAAGAAGTCAAAGGAGGAAGACTTCCAAGTTTCCAGGTAGATGGTATATTCATTTACTGAGAATAATACAGGAAGTGGGGTACGTTGGCGGTCGGGGGGAGAGTGGGCAGTTCTTTATTGAATCTGGGTGACTGGAGGGAGATCAGGGAAATACTGTGGACACTTGGACTATAAATCTGGAACTCATTAGAGATATGGACTACAGATATTTATGTAGAGGGATCAATAAGCAGATGTTATCAGACCAGAGGAATACCTTAAATCATTTTGTTGAGTGTGAAGACCTGAGTTAGAGGGTGGGGAGAAGAGTTGACAGAAGAGGCTGAAAATAGGCCAAGGAGCATGAAGATAATCACAAAACTAGTGTCAAACAATTCAAAAATATAGAGTATTTCAAGGAAGAAATGATCACACACCATGAAAAATGAATGTAGAAAGACATAGAATCCATGTTAACAAGAGCAATTTCAGAAAACTATTGGGGAGACTTGGACTAGAACAGGCTGAGTAAGAAGTAAAAATGGAGACAGTAAGTTTAGGCAATATAACTTGAACATAGGAGAAGAGTTAATTAAGCATTGTTTGTATTTATGAAATAGGAATGTATTTTTATTATAATCAATGGTATTTAAGATCTAAATTTCTGAGGTTACATATGAAGATGCTAATTTCAGAGTAGGCAAATGGTATGCATGTTACTGTACCACCACCCTCTTTTAAACATTGTTATTGGTGTCTGGACTTCCCTCTCTCTCATCTTCCAGATCAAGTTACTAAGTTCAGTAGTTTCTCCTCAAATATTTCTCAAATCTCTCCATCCTTCCATCCTTACTGTTAGCACCACCCTAGTGTGTGACACTGGGTGAACTCCTGTTTTACTACAGCTTTGTAACTAGGTTTTTCTCTGCTAACTCTCACTTCCCTTAAGCCATTGTTGGTTGTGCCAGCAACTAAGTACAGTGTTTAGTTGAGTTGATATGGCAGGATTTCCCTGTGAAGAAAACAGTAGGTAAATTAAAATTTTGTAATAAGCTCATTTTTCATCTGATGATGCATGACCAGCACTTTAACACTAGAACTCTCCACAATGCAGCCAGAGGGCCTTTAAATATGCATATCTTTTCTGCCATTTTTCTTTTTAAACCCTTCATAGCTTCTTAAGTACTCTTAGGATAAAATAGAAAATACTTGCCGGGCTCGGTGGCTCAGCCTGTAATCCTGCACCTTTGGGAGGCTGAGGTGAGTGGACTGCCTGAGCCCGCGGGTTCGAGACCCGCCCAGGCAACTTGGCGAGACCTCATCTCTACAATAAATCAAAAATTAGCCGGGCGTGGTAGCGCGCACCTGTAGTTTCAGCTACTTGGAAGGCTGAGGCGGAAGGATCCCCGGAGCCCAGCAGGTCGAGGCTACAGTGGCCGGAAGTGGCCACTGCACTCCAGTCTGGGCGACAGAGTGAGACTCCAACTCACCAAAAAAAAAAAAAAAAAGAAAAGAAAATACTCAAGTAGCATAAAGGACCAAATCTGTCATCCTTTGGTCTCATTTGAAATGTCACATCCTTTGAGAAGAGTCCTCTGAATTTTCAAGGTTAACTTAGGGCTCTCTGAATGTCTCTTCTGTGGCATTTAACTGTAATTATTTATGTCTTTCTCCCCCATTAAACTCTAAACCCAGGAGGGTTAGAACTTTCTGGATCCTTAACACAATGTCAGATAATTAAGAACTAGGTTCATATTTGGTGGAGGAATGAATTAAATACTGCTTTTCATAAAATAGTTTTAAAAACAAACATCACAAAGATTTTTCTTTTAAGTGCCAGCTTTTAATAAAAGTACAGTTAGTAATAGTGAGTTAGGGAAAAGGTCAAGGACATAATTTTCCACATTCTAAGATCATATAAGTTGTGAGGTAAATAAAATCAGAACGGCTTTCACTTAACTTTAAAATGTTTCTTTTCTTCAGGCACGTGGCATGTACTTGCAGAGATGGTAAATATTTACGGAGTGCCTGATATTTTCCAGGCCGTATTCAAAGTGCTTTCAAGAGTTCTGATTTGACAGAACTAAAGAATTTTGGCTGTTCCTCCAGCAAAGGAAATAAAAAAAAATCTAGGTTATTTTTATTACTCTGTTCTAATAAGAACAGAAAGTTTATCTTATGCGCTTTTATTAACATTGCTTAATACTGTGGCTATCAAAGATGATTCAGCTACTCCGCAGAGTTACTGTGTTACTGTTAGAAATCTAAATGCTTCCCATATCAATTCAGCTAGTGATAATTTACTAATTTTAACAGGCACAGAGCAGTCTTTTTTTTTTTTTAATATAATGTAAGTCACATGTAATTTTCTAATAGGCACATTAAGTAAGAAGTAACAGGTGAAATTAATTTTATTATTTATTTAATGTTAAAGATGTGGGGTACAAGAACGCAGCAGATTTTTAGGATGATTGCGGACTTGAAAGGGACGATCTCTCTCCCTTATGGCGTCATTCATGTTAAGATAGGTCTAATATATAGGGGTAAAAGAGTAGAAAAGTAAGGTACCCTTCTGCCACTTTTTCGTGAAGGAATAATCACTATATAGTACTTGACTTTCTTCTAGATGAGTAAACCTTCCCCGAAAGGAGAGAAAAAAATTGGACAGACGTGAGAAACATACATAAAGGATAAATGATGCTTCCCTGTTACCCAACTGGGAAAGTTACTAGAATTAGTAAGATCCTCCTTTTCCTTCCACCCAGACTAGGAGCCCCCATTTCCGTCATCCCACCCCCTGCCCAGGTTACCTGTGGAAGCTGATGTTAATGTGCTTGTTGTAGGTAGTAGCACAGCCCGCCGCGGCGCAATTGGTCGGCATTTCCCTTTCCCCTTCATTCGGCGTCTTAAGCCGGTTCTGAGGCGCAGGTTGTTAACACTTCCTTAGGGCAGAGGCTGGACAACCGAGGCAAGAAAGCCTTAGTCGTGAGAGCGGGTGGGAAAAAGGGGTGTGTACGTGAGGGCGGAGGCGAGGGAGGGTCAAGCTTCCCTTTCTCCTTATTAATATGGCGGACTTGAGCCAGCAGAACGGACGGTCCTGGAGCTGTAGTCGCCTTCGTTTGACTTCACCAATATGGCGGACACAACTCGTTCTTTCTTCCCGCCCCCAACAGGGAGTAGGTCTATTGCGTTTCCTTGGCAGTGATGCTCAGAGCAATGAAAAGAATGAGGTGTTTTCCCCTTCGATTACTACAACACTTTCTCAAAGCTGCTACTAAGAGCAAGTTCGCCCACACCCGCATTCACACAGTCGTTCCAGGCCAGAGCCCGGGATGGGTGTGTGACCCGTAGGCCGGAAGGGCGACCCGATGAAAGACGAAAGACTGCATATCCCAGTGAGCCTCGCGCGACCCTTATTATTATCGCGTGAACTGGGAGCCTCGTTTCCTGCGTATCACAGGAAGTGACGCCTCGGACACAGCCGCTTCCAAAGCCCCTTTCTCGCGAGGCGGAAGAGCTCCGATCGCGGAGGGGCAAGGGGGCGCTAGGAGAGGGAACTAGGTTGCGACGGTCCAGCGAGAGAGCGCTGGGGTGCGGGGAAGTTGGGGAGCAGAGCCCGTTAGGTGTCCGAGAAGGGCAAGGCCGCACCAACTGGGTCCGTTAGGAAAGAAGGGAGCCGAGGAGAAGGCGATTGTCGGGCGGATCCCTGGACGGAGGGCTAAGGTTGGAAGGCGCTGCTCCCCGGATGGCGACCGCAGATACTCCAGCCCCGGCCTCCAGTGGCCTCTCGCCGAAGGAAGAAGGAGAGCTTGAAGATGGGGAAATCAGTGACGACGATAACAACAGCCAGATACGGAGTCGGAGCAGCAGCAGCAGCAGTGGCGGCGGCGGTGGCGGCGGCGGCGGCGGCGGCGGCGGCGGCGGCGGGCTGTTGCCATATCCGCGGCGGAGGCCTCTTCACTCGGCCCGGGGCGGTGGATCCGGCGGAGGCGCTGGCTCTTCCTCGTCATCGGCCTCTTCTCAGCAGCAGCTGAGGAATTTCTCACGCTCGCGGCACGCGTCGGAGCGGGGCCACCTCAGGGGACACAGCAGCTACCGACCCAAAGAGCCATTCCGGTCTCACCCGCCCTCCGTGCGGATGCCGTCGAGCTCCATGTCCGAAAGCAGCCCCCGGCCGTCTTTTTGGGAGCGGAGCCACCTCGCCCTGGACCGCTTCCGCTTTCGAGGCCGGCCTTACAGGGGTGGGAGTCGCTGGAGTCGGGGGCGAGGAGGGGTTGAGCGCGGAGGCAAGCCTGGGGGCAGATCTCTGGGAGGAGCGGGATCCGGATTCAGCAGCGGTCAGAGCTGGCGGGAGCCCTCTCCACCTCGGAAGAGCTGTATCCTTAACGTGGCGGTCCGCCCTGGGTGTGTCACTCTCTAAAGTTCCCTGTAGCGTCATTGCTAGGTCTGTGAGATGAGTGTGACTTCGCACCATCAGAACCGCGTGTTTTTGTCAGTGTGTACTTCAAGTAAGTTGCGCTTTGGTAATTCTCATGTGTCACACCATAGCGTTGTTGCTTAAGATTGCTTCATTGGTGTATTGCTTTTTAACTTTGACGTGGGCCCGGATTGCGGTGAACTACTGGAATCTAAGACAGATCTCACGTCAGAAGTCCAAGTTTCATTAGCATTTGGTTTTGGCTGACGCAGAAACTTTGTATTTAATCTGAAGTTGCCTTAGTTGATTGAAGGGAGAAAAGAGTAGTCGTAAGCAGTTTGGGGAATACCGTTGCTTTATCATACTGCACTTTGATATTTAATATAGTGAAATTTGTTGTGCATAATTCTGCCATTCTTGTGATTCTGAGTTTACCTTTCTTGATTTATTTTTCCAATTGCTGTTTTTTAAAATGATGGGGGGAAGAATCTGGTGTCTTTACCAACTCTGTTAATTCAGAGTTTTTAAATTCTTATATCTTTTTGGAAAGCTTTAGTTCCTTAACGTTTCTATTTCTCATGTTCACTTTTGGACATTTTATAACTTAGTGCTGACTAAATGTGGGCCAGAAAGAGGATGATAAACGTATCAGCATTTTAATTGTAATACATTGGCGGGGGTGGGGGGGATGGGGGGGTGGTGTATTTTTGGACGGTGGAGATTGTGAGCAAGTTGAAAAGGAAAATAACAAAATACCTGATTTTTGCTACCTCTACCTTATTCTCAGTTGCTTTAGACATTATGGAGTTTATTCAGTGTTTATACTGGGAATCAATCATCTGAAGGTTTTCTGTTTATGATGGGTTTGTAGAACTATGTGCGTGTGTGTGTTTCGTTTTAAAATTTTTATTTCTATTTTTGAACCAGAAATGGAGGTCTAGCTATGTTGCCCGGGCTGTCTCTAACTCCTGGTCTCATGCTGTCCTCCCCTGCCTCAGCCTCCCAAAGTACTGGATTATATGAGCCACCATGCTTAGCCTGTAGAACTATGTCTCGATTTATTCTGCGATAAATGCATAAAAATTGTTTAAGAACTTTTATTACTAGTTGTGATTCCCATGGTATAATGTTTTTTAATACATTTATTATTTATGAAATTTGAATATATTACTTATTTAAAGACACAGAATTACTATTACAGACTACTTAGAGCCAGAATGGTTTTACCAAGATATAAGTTGTAAAGGGGGCAAGGAATTATGTTTAGGTAAGAAACAGCAGCTGCTGGTGTGAATGCCCTGAAAAAACTTATTTCTCCAACCAAAAATGGGATTAGGAGCATTTCAGAGAAAATAATGCAGAGGCATGCTCATGGCCACTGCAGCCTCTACCTGCTGGTCTCAGGTGATCCTTCTGCCTCAACCTTCCAAGTAGCTGGAACCACAGGCATGTGCCACCATGCCTAGCTAATTTTTTGATTTATTGTGGAGACAAGGTCTCGTCATGTTGCTCAGGCTGGTCTTGAACACCTGAGCTCAGGCAATTCTCTTGCCTTGGCTTCCCAAGGTGCTGGGATTACAGGCTTGAGCCACAGTGCCTGACTGGTATTTAACTTTTTGAAAAGTAGAGAGTGTCCTTTCAAGGTTAGAAAACCTCTGACCAAAGTGTTTTGTTTTTTTTTTACCCATAGATTTGGTATTTGTCTGTTCTGAATCCAAAATCAGAAGTGTGAATTAAACATATGTATGTGTGTTTTTTAAGGATACAAAGATGACATTTGTAATTTGTGTTGGGGAGACAAAAGAAAATAATTACAGTTTGGTATAACAAGTTGAAATTGAGGTATGTAAAAAGTACTATGGGAACTCAAAGCTTTTTCTTAATTTATTCTGTATTAGAGAAGGGGGAGGTGAATGGGCTTGCCTGTTTTCTCCTTTTGTCTTCTTTCTGTCCATTCAATACCAATTTGGGCTTCTGCCATATACTTTTGTTAATTATTAAGCTGTGTGTTTTTATTAAGAAACAGGCATATGATGTTGCAAAAAAAGTACAGGAAAATATCCAGTATGCCTGTGTGACTTTGATTTCTGTAGTTACTTGTCAGAAATGAGCTATCTTGCTGTTTTTCTTTTCACAGATGCTGCACTTAAGAAAAGGATGCTTGTTTTGATCCTCTGCTCATTGTTTTCCTCATGAAGTATTACTAATCCATCCTAGAGGTGGTGTTCTTTTTAAGAATTTGAGAAGGAAAACATATTCCCAACCACGTTTGTATAACGTGAGCAAACAAAATATTTATTACAAAACTTTATTAATTCAGATTCCTTTACTATTAAGATTGTATTCAGTTTAATTCATATTTCTACTATGTGACTATAAGAATGGCCTTTATTTTACAAATATTGTATAAAGTTGAATGATGGTTATTCTGTGGCTTATTTTTATATTCTAGAAGGGAAGTAGGCTGAGTGTAGGTTTTATTTGTTTATTTATTTGCCATAACTTTTTTCACAGTATTAAGTAATAAATAAGATATACTTGTTGCAGCTTTAAATAAATGGAATAAATCAGATTCCATTGCAGTTTTCATTTTCATTCTTAGTTTTTCTTAATGATAGACTCTGTCAGCCTATCTTAGCATGTCTCCCTTGAATGACTACTGTTTTAAACTTTCAAACCTGATGAGAGCTAGCATAATTAGGCCAATGTTTCTCATCAATAAAAGGTCGTTCCATTTACACCGGTAGTTGAAAAGGTTGAATAGCAGTTCTTTTTTTGTTTAAGCCAGATTTCAGTTAGAAAATGAATCTTGACAAGCTTATAAATAAATCTGGTACATGTTGGTTTTGATCCTAGCTATCTTTTATAGACAGGGTAGGGGATTTAATTTAGCTTTGAAGGAGTTTAGTTGGTTACAGTAATAACTAACTGTGTTGCTTTTCCCATTTTTCGGTCTTTAGCTACTTTATTTTTTGTTAATGTATTGAATCTTTTTCCTTTGCAGATGTTCCCAAGGTCTTTAGTCTGTTTTTTTAAAAAAAATTACTGCAGTTGTGCCTTTAAATGGCTTAGTTGAAAAGTAAAATGTAAATGAAGAGAATGGCAGAATTTATGTACAAAGAGTACATAAGAGAAGGGTAGGGAAAGCAAGTAATTCACTTCACAGAGGAGATGACACTTGAATTGAGGTCATGTTGAAAAACAGAAACCAGCCGGGCTCGGTGGCTCAGCCTGTAATCCCGTGCCTTTGGGAGGCTGAGGTGAGTGGATTGCCTAAGCCCGCGGGTTCGAGACCCGCCTGGGCAACTTGGCGAGATCTCATCTCTACAATAAATCAAAAAATTAGCCGGGCGTGGTGGCGCGCGCCTGTAGTTCCAGCTACTTGGAAGGCTGAGGCGGAAGGATCGTCAGAGCCCAGCAGGTCGAGGCTGCGGTGGCCGGGAGCGGCCACTGCCCTCCAGTCTGGGCGACAGAGTGAGACTCCAACTCAAAAAAAAAAGAAAAACAGAAACCTAGACACAAAGCTATCCGTAAATAGTGATAAACAGGGAAAGGAAAGCACAGGTCAGATCATGAAGACATTAAATTCCTTCTCAGGATTTTGGACTTTATTAGTAAAATTTTAACAAGGGGAGTGATGTTATCAGATTCATGTTCTAGAAAGATTACTCTGGCAGTAGGATGGAGAATGACTTGTGAGAGATAGAGAAATATCTTATTATCAAAATACCTTATCACCATACCAACCTTCTCTCCTGTGGTAGGTAAAACTAGAAGTGCATTACAGAACGCTCAAAATGAAAAGAGAAAGAGGCTAAGTAGAACTAATTGAAGAGCGCCATTATTTCAGGAGTTAAAGAGAAAGGAGTCATAAAGACTTAAAAGGCAAAGAAACAACACCACCAACAAAAAAGTAGGGAAATTGGGAGAGTGGAAGTTACAGAAGCCAATTTATGGTGTCAAATGCTGTGGAGATGTCAGTTGACAGGGTTTGAAAGCATTGGTGGATAAACTCTCAGCAGTTTCTGTGGATTAATGGAACAAAGGCCAGCTCCATTTGGTTGAAGAGTTAAAAAAAAAAATTGAGAAACTAATTTTCTGTCAAGAAACTTGGCTCTAAAGAGAAGAGGTCAGAAAACCAAAGATTTACTATAACAGTTTTTGCTTCAGAACTATTAAGATTTTCAGTTATAATGGTGATGATTTTCAATTTTGGAATTAGTCATTAGGGGAGTTTAAAAAATCTTTGCTGGCTGTTTGCTCTTTGAGTTATCAAAAGAACCATATTCAGGGAACTGTAATGTTATCCTAGTCGATTAAAAAAATCTGTAAATGGTATGTTGTATTAAGACCAAAAGAGGTGTTTGTCTTTTCTCTTGTTGATTTCTAAGCTGGAAAAAAATGAAGTGTAACAATTCTCATGTATGAATTGTTTGGAATTAAAATTGTAGTTTAAAACTTTGTAGCCATTTCAAGAAAGAAGTAATATTCTATGTATCACTATGTTAGAGAAAAAATAAAACTAATTGATTTAGATTTCCATGTTTTTAGGAGAAAATTAGTGTAAAAGATGCATTTTGAGAACTATTTAAAAATTTCTTAAAAATTATATAATTGCTATAATTATTTTAGTTAAGCGTGTGTTGCTTATTATTATACTTAGCGAGCTCTAAACTTGTTATAAGATTTAAGAAAATGCTTATTCATAAATTAGTCTAACTACTAATTGTCAGTGTTCATTTTTTATCTCTTAATTTTTAAAAATTGAGACATGAGAAGAAAATAATTAAAGAGAAGAAACATTTCCTCCTGATTATCTGAAGTGTAAATTATGAACATCTGTGACAAACCATTCAGTTTCTCCCCTCTTCCTTCAGAAAGGGATCTTTAACATCCAGCTTGTGGGCTTTCCTGTCACCTACAGAAGGAAGGATGCTATGACCTAACTAGGTGGACTACCTGTGGATACTACTGGTAATTACTGACATTAGTAGTTTTGTAAGTGGACTATTTATATGGATACTTATTAAAATTGAATATGGGCATATGATGAAAGTAGGCATTAGCTACACATGTATTAAGTGGAATTTAGTAATTTAAAATTATCAATTCATCTTTCTTGAAAATATTAAAAAGGGAGAAAATTCAACTATAACTTATTTTTTTTTTTGGTTAAATTTAACTATGGAAATTTTTTGGAAACTGGTTTCCTTAATATGCTGTTCAGCCAAAAGTTTTGGAAGATCTCCATCACGAAAACAAAATTATTCATCAAAAAATGAGAACTGTGGGGAAGAAACTTTTGAAGATTTACTGTTAAAGTATAAGCAAATACAGTTGGAACTAGAATGCATCAATAAGGATGAAAAACTAGCTCTGAGTAGCAAAGAAGACAATGTGCAGGAAGATCCTAAAACATTGAACTCTGAGGACCAAACAAGCACTGATAACATCAGTATTACAAAGGACTCAAGTAAAGAAGTAGCTCCTGAGGAGAAAACACAGGTCAAAACTTTTCAGGCATTTGAATTAAAACCACTCAGGCAAAAATTAACTTTACCAGGAGATAAGAACCGGTTGAAAAAAGTTAAAGATGGAGCGAAACAGCTTTCCTTGAAATCTGACACTACTGAATCTAGTCAAGGTAATGGAATTGAATATTTCAATTAGTGATAAGATGCTTCTTTCTATAAAGGCGAAACTACTTGTTTTAGTAGTGTACTTCATTGAAATAATTCTATCTGTAGATTCTTTTTAAAAGAAATAAATGTAGATAGTTATATTACTGATTAATGAAAAGTTTTGTTTCCTCATAATCTTTGTTTTATTTCTATCTTTGTTTTATTTCCTGACATGCTGGCCAGGAACTAAAATCAAATGTTGAACATGAGTGATAATTTTGGGTATCTTTGTTTCTAAATTAAGGGAATGCTTTTGACATTTACCATTAAACATGTTTTTATAGGTACCCTTAATGGGTAAAGGAATTTTTCTCTCTATTTCTAGTTTGAGATTTTCCTCATGAAGGAATGTTGAGGTTTATCAAAACTTTTCTCCATTATTGGAATGAGCATCTAATTTATTTAATTTATTAGTATAATGAATTATAGTAATTGATTTTATAGTATTAAACCACTCTTGTATGCCTGTGTTAAATACAGTTATAGTTCATGATACATCCATTTTTTTTTTTTTTTTTTTGAGGAGGACTCTTACTTTGTCATCCAGGCTAGAGTGCCTTGGCACGCTCACAGCCACCATAACCTTGACTTGCTGGGTCAGGCAATCCTTCCACCTCAGCCTTCCAAGTAGCTGGAACCATAGCCTTGTGCCACCACGCTCAGCTAATTTGGTGATTTATTGTAGAGATGTGATCTTGCCATGTTGCCCAGGCTGGTCCAGAACCCGTGGACTCAGGCCATCCTCTCGCTTTTGCCTCCCAAAGTGCTGGAATTACAGGCGTGAGCCACTGTGCCTGGCTGATACATCATTTTTAAATTATGGATTTGGTTTGCAAATTTTTTCTTTTCCTCTTTATTAATATACTTATATACAGTACAACATACCCTTTTTAGTGTATAGTTCTTCAAGTTTTGACATGCAAACAGTTGGGTAGCTATCACTAGCCACCATAATTAAGATACAGAATAGTTTCATCATCCCCTAATAATTTTCCCACATGTCTCTGTAGTTAACCCTAACCCCTCCCTCAACCGATCTGGTAACCACCCATCTGTCTGTATAGTTTTGTCTTTTCCAGAATGTCACATAAGTAGTCATACAGTATGTTGCCTTTTGATTCTAGCTTTTTCACTTGAAATTCGTCTATGTAGTTGTGTGTATCACTAGTTTGCTCTTTTTTTATTGATGAGTAGTACTCCACTGTATGATTACTATAGTTTATCCATTTTTCAGTTGTGGAACATTTGGAGTTTTCCAACTGGGCAATTATAAATCAAGGTTTGCTGTTTTTAGAATTTTTCATCTGTGTTTGTAGCCTGTAATTTTCCCCCCTTTTTTCCTTACCAGTTTTTAGTATAAGATTATGGTACTCATAAAATGACTTGGGGATGGTTTCTTCTTTATTCTCTGGAATAGTTTAAGATTGGATTCATTCTGGCATATTTGGTAGATCTTGCTGGTAAGTGTCTGGGCCTGGCTGGAGTTTTTTTCTGGGAAGATTTTGAGCTACTGGTGTTAATTTTTTCTATTTTTGTTAAGTCAGTTTTTGTAGTCTATTTTTTGCAATGTGTCATTTTCTGTAAGTTGTAAAAGTTATACAGACTTATTCTTGAGAATCTCTTTTGTTATCTGTCGCATTTATAGATAATTTATAGGAATAGCCAAATGAGTATCTGGAGGAAGAGGTCTCTAGGCAAAGAGAATTGCTAGAGCAGTGATTTTCAAAGTGTGATCCCTGGGGGCCTACCTTACCTGGGAACTTAAATTCAAATTCTCGGCCTCTACCTTAGATTTACTGAATTGTAAGCTCTGGAAATGGGGCCCAGCCATCTTTATTTACCAGCCCTCCTGTTGATTCTGATACATGCTAAAATTTGAAAATCACTAAACTAGAGTAATGACCCTAATACATAAGAATACCTGGCATATTTGGGGAATAAGGCCTATGCTTGTAAAGAATAGTGAGAGGGAGAAGAGATTGGAGGTGACAGGTAGGGGCAGATCTTATTAAAGTCTTGTAAGAACTTTGGGTTTTTATTGAGTGAAATGGGGAGCTCTTACAGGGTCTTGAGCAAAGGACTGATAAGATGTTTTATATTTTTAGAGGCTCACTCTGGCTGCAATGTTGAGATTTTATAGGTGGTGGATGTCTATATTCAGTGATGTTTTCCTTAACCTTGAAATTTTCAGGTTTTTGTAATATAGTACACATTTGGATTTTCTTAAAACTTTCTAATCCCTCCCTCCCTCCCGTCCTTCCTCCCTCTCTCTCTTCCTATCTCTCTTTTTTCTTTCATTCATTCATTCATTACTGTTCCTGTGTAACTTCTTAATTTTTCATGTCCTCAGTGTTTCATTCTCCCAGAGTATTCTCATTTTTATGGTTTTACCTACCATCTGTATGCTGATAACTCTGTATCCAGCTCATATTAGGCTTTTACTTAATAGTATTTTAAATACTGTACTTTATAAAACTAATTTTCATTTTGGAGGTTTTGAGTAAAAATTGTGATAATTTTATTAATTACACAGACCCATGATAATGGTAGGACAATGTCTGACTACCTACTCCGTCAGTTTAAACAACCCTCATTTATATTCTTTGTGTAAAGTTAGATTTATTATCTGAAATTCATGGTTTGTACTTGTTTTTAAGGTAGCATTGTACTCATAAGTTACTTTTTTCTGTGCAACATTAAAAGGAGGTGCTGCCATTTTTTGTAGACAAGTAGGATCCTAGCTAGTAGATTTCTCATGACTTAATGAAAATTATAGGTTTCTCATGTAGGAGAATAATTTAGTGCCTTCTCTATTTATTCTTGAAAGACTATCTTTATGTTTTTCCCTGTTTATTTTTGTCTAGTAGTTATTACTTTTCTTATGTTCTTTTTTTGCTGTAATGGGACATATGCATTCCTAAAAATCACAAATTACAATTACATCAAATTTGTGTAATGAAAATCAAAGTGTATGGAGAAAATGAGGGTAGAGTAAAAATACTCAAACTCATTGTCAGTGGCACATAAAAAAAATTAGGAATTGAAGAAAAATATCACAGCTTTACATGTTAAATGGATTTTAAAATACTTGAAATATAATAAATATATCAGTTTACCTTGAAAAAGACCTAAAGTGTGCCTGTGGAAGTGAAAGGCTTTCAGTTGATGGATTATCATGGAAAAAGGAGTTATCTGAAATAAGTAAGTTGTAACATCAGATGTGGATGAGTATGGCTCATAATACACACAATGAACTGGAGTAGCTTATAAGTAAGTGTTCTAGGAACCCACCTGCATCCGTGTACCAGCTAGCATTGTTGTGAAGAGCCTGTGTTATATGAATTATAATTCTGTTATGTGATTTGAGAGCCTGTGGGCAAACGTGTGGAAAAAAAATCTCCAAAAAGAAAAATTCACTAAATCTGATAGGTGTTTAAGTATATGTGGTTTGTATGTTCTACATCAGCAGTCTTTTTGGCTTTCATGGGGGGGAGGGAGGAGGAGGATCAGACATTAGATTCTCATAGGGAGCGTGAAACCTAGATCCCTCACATGCGCAGTTCACAATAGGGTTCATGCTCCCATGAGAATCTAATGCAGGGTTGATCTGAAAGGAGGCGGAGTTCTGCTGGCTTGCTGCTCACCTCCTGCTGTGTGACTGGGTTCCTAACAGGCCACTGACCAGTATTGGTCCGCAGCCTGGGGGTTGAGGACCGCTGTTCTGCATGATTCAGATCACTTGGGTACAGATTTCTGTATTCTTAGTATTCCTCTGAGATAAGTCACATACACGTAGATAAAACATTTGTGTGCTGCTCAAATTATTTTTTAGTGTATCAATCATGTTGTAACAAATTCACATTTACAGAACAAAGTAAGCCTTATAGCAGAACTCATATATATTGAAATTTGGTCATTGCCTTCTGTTTACTTTGAGGTGCTTGATCAGTCCCTTCTGTATTTATTGAATACGCTGCATATTCTTTCACCAGTAGGTTTACTTGTCAAATTAGGATGTTTGGAATACTAACAGTTGTGGTATTATCATAAAAGGCTAAAAGTTTAGATCTAGTTTAAATCCTAGTTTTGCAAGTTCAGTCTGTAACTTAAAAGATTTCTGAGTTTGTAACTTCATCTATTTAACTACGTAATATCTATGTCAACACTGTTGCAAATGTGTTATAACTTTAGTGTGTGATTTGTAAATCTGTTATAGATTAGATAATATATACTTGTAAGAGTTTATACACTGCTTCTTCAGAAATCTGTACTTAAGGCTAGATTTCTGGAAAAATGTGTGATTGGACCTAATTTTTTTGATGCTTAATCTGCCTCTGCTGATGCTTTTCTATTTTTTTATTTTATTTTATTTTTATTTATTGTAGAGATGAGGTCTCACCAAGTTGCCCAGGTGGGTCTCGAACCTGCAGTCTCAGGCAATCCACTCGCCTCGGCCTCCCAAAGTGCTGGGATTACAGGCTGAGCCACCCAGCCTGGCCTGATGCTTTTCTAAATAAATAGTAAACCAATTCTTTAATGCATAAATCCAATACAGTCACTAAATGTTGAATTCATTTCAACTTTAGATGACTGAATTAATTTATCATTGTTTTCTATCAATGTGGATAATCTACTTGGTAATGAAGGGTTGCTTCCTGTTTATCTACTCGAATAAATTCTGTTCTTGAAGTACTATTTTTTGTTGGGAAAAATAGTATTTCATTTTATGAAAATGTAGTTTTAATTTATTTAATATTTTAAGTCATCCTGTCTCATAACTTCCAGAAATGAGGCTGATTAAACAAGTTTGTTCAGATTTTCCTTTTCTTTAATGACATTCTTTTTGGCTGAGAGATTGAAAAAATTAGACCTTTTAATGATACCCTTTAAACTAATTACTACTAAATATTGTATAGCATTTTATTTCAGATTGACAGTGGTTACCTTTTAGAGTATTCAAAAGATGTTGTTTTATTTTTAAAGGCTTAGAAGATAAAGAAAAAAATTTAAAAAGAATTAGTACCTCGGATATTCTTTCTGAAAAGGTAAGATACTACTTTCTGGAATTGGATATTTCTGCCTTGGTGTGATCTTTTGAAAAGGAAAAGTTACTTTGCTTTTTACTCATTTTCTTTTATCATTGCTATAACCCCATTTGGACATAGACTTAGAGATAAGAAATTCTAGAGTGATGTCTTAGAACCTCTTTCCACTGCATTCTGCAGATTATGTTTAGTTGAACTGTTATATGAAGGGGGACCCCTCAAAAAACCCGGAATTTATTTATAAAAATATGTATGTATTCTTACATGTTTAACTTCAGTCACCTTCAACGTACTCTCTCATATGTTACATCTATTGAGACTCTTGTTCCACTGCTCAAGACAGTTTTTGAACTTGTCAGTTTAAATGCCTTTTAGTACTTCTGCCATTTTTTGTTTCACCTCTTCCACCTTGGCAAAAATGTTTCCCTTTGAGAACTTTTTTCATCTAGGGAAAAAAAAAGTTGCTGGGGTGAGATTGAGTGAATAGGGATGGTGAGGCATAGGAATCATGCTGGTTTTTGGTCAAAACTGCTGAATACTCAGTGTGGTATGGGCAAGTCTGCTCGTAAATCACCCATCATAAAATGGGTGTCAAAAAAAATCTCCAAAAATTCACTGAAGCTGAGCACAGGCTCTCACAACAACGCTAGCTGGTACTCTGATGCTGATGGATTCCTAGAACACTTCCCTAGTGGGGGCAGCCTGTACTACAATTATCCAAAAGTATAATTCTGTTTTTTTGGGGGAGTCCCCCCCTTGTATGCTCATAGACGATCTTTTTTTTATTATTTGTGTTTTTGTTTTTGTTTTTGAGTTGAAGTCTCATTCTGTTGCCCAGGGAGGCAGTGGCATGCTCACAGCCACTGCACCCTTTACCTGCGGGACTCAGACGATCCTTCTGCCTCAGCCTTCCAAGTAGCTGGAACTACAGGCATGTGCCACCACACCTGGCTAATTTTTTGATTTATTGTAGAGATGAGGTCTCGCCAACTTGCCCAGGCTGGTTTCGAACTCTTGGGCTCAGGCAGTCCTCTCACCTCAGCCTCCCAAAGTGCTGGGATTATAGGTTTTATTTGTTTTATTTGAACTTTTTGAAACTTAATTTTGATCCAGGGATTTTCTTTTCCTGTCTTTTGAGAATTATCTTGTGTGGGGAAAGCTTTGGAGTTGGGTAGACCTCAGCCTGATATTAAATTCTAGTTCTTCCTGTTATTAGCGGAGTGACTGACATTGTGTAAGTTATTTAGCTCTTACTTGCCTGTATTTTCTTTTCTACAAAATGAGTTTAATGGCACTCTGGGTTGTGAGGCTTCAGTAGAATAAAGTAAAGAAGCATCAAGCACTGTGTTTGATATGTAATAGTCATTCAGTAACCCAAGCCTTTGCAGTTTGTTGAATTAGAGATCTAAAATATTTGTAGTTTCTTGTGTTGAGGTTTCAGTTTGTTTTCTTGTATAAATCGAAATGACTTAAAGAGCCTAGAAGCTTTAGGAAAAAGATGGTCCTGAATTTAGGAATGATAATATACATACATGCAAATATATTTTTTATTCTTTATCTATCTGTCTTTATTTCAATAACTTTAGAGGATACAAATAGTTTTTGGTTACTTGGTTACATTGTATAGTGGCGAAGAAGTCTGGGCTTTTAAGTGTACCCACCACTCCCACCTGTGCACACTGAACCTGATAGGTGATTTTTCATTCCTCTCTCTTTCTTCCCCTCCCCCTTCTAAATCTATATCCATTATACCATTCTCTATGCCTTTGCGGATCCTTAGTTTAGCTACCACTTATAAGTGAGAACATGTATTTGGTTTTCTTTTCCTGTGTTAGTTTTTGTAGGATGAACTTGGAATCATCCAAGATGCTGCAAAAGATATTATTTCATTCTTTTTGACAGATGAATAGTACTCCATGGTGTGTGTGTGTATATCACATTTTCATTATTCACTGTTTAGTTGATGGCATTTAGGTTGATTCCACATCTTTGAAATTATGAGTCTGCAAACACACTTTTTAGTGTCCTCACAATAGCCAAATGAAGTAAATTGACATTTTGTTTCTTTTATAGATTAGGTAAGATTCATTTGGGTAGATTAAGTGACTTGCCTAAAGTTACACAGGAATTAAGTGTTCAGAGCAAATAGTTGAATGAATTTCTCTGACTCCTAAGCCAATGCTCTTGCTGTTCAGGTAGCTACTTTAAGTAGCATATAGTTAGTTGTGTGACAGAATCAGTGGTTTCTTTTTTTCATTCCAACAGGAGTAGTTGTAAAAAGTAAAGACTTTTAAGTCTTTATGGAACAGTATTGATGGCTTTATTTTACTTTAACTCTCTAAATTGACACTGCCAAAGTAGAATTTTCTACAGTAATGGAAATGTTCTATAACTGCGCACTCCAGTATGGTAGCTATTAGTCTCATGTGGCTACTGAGAACTTGAAATGTGACTAGTGTGACTTACACACATTTTAAAATTTAGTTTTAGTTACTTTAAATGTAAATAGCTACATATGGTTTATTACTACCATATTAGCACAGCTTTGACTTTCCGTACCAAGCAATAGAATTTGGTATATTTCAGTAACTTAGAGTTAAAAAAAAAGAACCATGATAATTTTAAAATTATTGTTTACATGTATTTCTTAATAGTAGAAAGGGTAACTGTATCCTGGCTTGGTTAAACTGAAGTGCTGAAGTATATGATTATATTATATTAATTAAAAATTCATAGTAGCTCATATTTATATGAAACCATTAGTTAGGATCCACTATTTTCATTACACTTAAGGATAGAAAGAAGAATTAGAGTGGATTAGAAGAAAATGTAATTACAATTTACCTATAAGAAAAGGTTATTAGATAAGCAAGCCTTAATCTGTTGAAATGTTATGCTCTTTTGAATCTTCCTTTCCCTTCCATGCACACATATAAAGGAAAAACAGACTGTTTTGCATTTAACTTCTGGGGTGGGAAAGGGGACAAAGGAACCCCTCTTCCCCCTCATTAAAACTCATGGACTCTAAGAACCTCTGCTTAGGGAGGTTTTCAATTATATTTTAGTTATAATGTAAAGAATAGATTAATTTTTAACATCTCAAAAAAGGTAGAATACAAATATTAAGAAGTTATTTCAGTTGGAAAAAAGTTTTCAAACATCTGCTCTTAATATTTTTCTGTTTTAGTTTCCCTGATAAAAAGTCTTATATGTTCAAAATATCTTAAATATTCAGATAAATATCTGTAGCTGTTAAATGTAAGCAAATCTCTACAGATTTTTTTCCTTCAACAGTGAAGAATTAAAAAATATATAAAACATGAAAGTTTGCATCAGTATATCTTTTTGTATTATTTGTGAGGCTGGTAAATCATGATTATGAGACCACTTATTTTTCATTTCTTACCTCTTCTGGGTTCTTGATTTCTTTTGTTTGCTGCCACCAGATTTTTACTCTTCCAGGTGTGGGAAGCCCTTTTAAATGCTAATCACTAACTCTTAACTTTTCTGTTTGGCATCATTCTGTTCTATCAGTTGTAACCCTTCTCCTCCAGTCCTACATATTTACATATTTATACATACTCTCCACAGATTGATCTTCTATTTGTATTACAGGAATCAAATTAGGGTCTTGGTGTTATAATAAGTAAATTAGTTTATTTTATCTATATTTGCCTCTTAATATTTACCTTAAAACTAACTTTAAATTCTAATTTTATAAAAGATATAATTTGGTGAAATGTTTAAGACTAAATGACAGAATTTAAAAATTTTACTCTTTTTGCTTTAAAGAAACTTGGTGAAGATGAAGAGGAGCTCTCTGAGTTACAACTTCGCCTTTTAGCGCTTCAGTCAGCAAGCAAAAAATGGCAACAAAAAGAACAGCAAGTGATGAAAGAAAGCAAAGAAAAGTTGACTAAGGCAAAAACTGTACAACAAAAAGTTAAAACCAGTACAAAAACACATTCGGCCAAAAAAGTTAGCACCACAGGTGATAATTTTTGTTAAATTCTGTTAATTGAATTTATATCTCAGCATAGGTTTGAGATATTAATTCAGAGTTTGGAGTTTTGGAAATTGTAGGGCCCTAAAATGGAGGACATTCTTCCATAAACAGAACTTGGTGGAACAACCATCTAAATGACTCAGTGATGAAAATAATTTTTAAAGCTGTTATTTTCTTTTGTCACCTATAAAATTCTAACTCTAATAGACACTAATATTTATGTTATTTTTCATTTAAAGCTAAACAAGCTTTGAGGAAGCAACAAACAAAGGCATGGAAGAAACTGCAACAGCAAAAAGAACAGGAAAGACAGAAAGAAGAGGATCAGCGGAAACAAGCTGAAGAAGAAGAGAGAAGGAAAAGAGAAGAAGAAATTAGAAAAATTCGAGATCTCTCAAATCAGGAAGAGCAGTACAATCGGTTCATGAAATTGGTTGGTGGGAAGAGGAGATCAAGAAGTAAAGTAAGGAATGCAAAAATATAAAATCAAAACATTGCTCAAATTTAAGGGTTCTTAGAGTCTTAGTTCATAGATTCAGTCAGATAAGAAAACTATAAATATCTCCTGTTTGGTGGAGCTTACTATATAAATAACTCTTGGGAAAAGGAAGGTAGACTATAAAAGGGAACGAGTCTTTTATGGCTAGAGATATTAGAAGTAGAAGAAAGGAAAGGAAGGCGAAAGTTATGGTTAGCAAAGACTGCTGTTAGCTTTTTTATCTTTTCTACCTCCACCTTCAGAAAATAAGAAATAAAAAAAACAAAAAGAATACTCTTGTGACTGTACTAATGACAAACAGAGAGATATTAAAGAGTAAGTTCTTTAAGAGAGTCAGAAGTTAAATTTGCTTAAGTAAGGAATATTGTAAATATGCATTTGGGAACAGTTAAAAAGTACTTTGATAGAAGATAGAGGTAAGTATTGTATTATTTGCACATTACTCTTTTACCTGTTTCTGGACAGATTTTACTAGTTTTTAGTTGCAACTGTCTCTGAGTAAAATATCCTAAGAAGTAAAAAAGAAAATTATCTACACAGTAGATAAACACATTGACCCAGAGTTTATTATTTTCAGGTATAATTTACTCACAATTAAAATATTATTGAATTTTTGGGAAAATATTCTGAATATAGTCTTGCCTGGTATAAAAAAGCATTTATTCCTCTAGTTTCTTAATCATACAGAAGCCATCAGTGTCTAAGAGGTTGGAGTCATCTTACTTTATGGAAAAATAGCTAATTAGTGGCTCAGCTAACTATGGGGGATTTTGTATGTATAGATAGTACTTGATAGATTTCATTGTCTGTCTGGTGATACAGTTATAAAACATCAACCTCAGTTTACATGTCATATACATTGAATTTCCCAAATCACATCTAATAGGCAGATCTGACCAAATCACCATGATTTTAGATACTATTTTCTAGAAGATAACTATCCGTTCTTTTGTGATTTGTAACCTACAAATAGCCTAAGACAGAAAATGCTTTGAAACTAAAAAACAGTGTTGTATACTTAGTCTTCAGATCCTGACCTGAGGCGATCCTTAGATAAGCAACCTACTGATAGTGGAGGAGGCATTTATCAATATGATAACTATGAAGAAGTTGCTATGGATACAGATAGTGAAACCAGTTCTCCAGGTATGAGCCAAAACTTGAAGCATTTTGTATTTACAGTTATTCAATAGAGAATGGTCATTAAGCTACCCCAAATCAGAGATTGGTAAAGAAATGTGTAATGAAAGTGAGATTTGCTGATGGATTGTACAACCATAGACATTATTTAGTATTGCAAATACTTAGAGAACAAACCTCAAATGAGTAATATTAACCTTTATTTCCAAGTATTTCTAGATAGCCTTTAAATAAAAAGATGTTGTATAAATTCTTTTAACTCTCTGATCTAATAGTGAAGGTGATGGGAATAGATAGTACTTGCAAGAGAACATTACTGTTTAAAAAAACAATGAACCCTTGATATTTGTGTCCAAGAGTTTTCTGCTTTAGTCAAAGGGAGAAAGATGCTTTTTGCTATGAGACTTCCTGACTCCTTCCTGTGGTGATACTTAGTATGAATTTGTAGATGGAAAGTGATACTAGTGGCATCTCAGGAAAAGCTGGTTAGAATTGGTCAGGGTACCTCCATTAGGTGGCATAGTCCTGAATCTGACTCTTATCTTTGAGGGCTACAGGTTTGCTTTTGATGATGTTCAGGGGTGAATGCCTGTGAGATCCTATTTCCTCACTAATTTAAAACCCAAAAGACTGAGGCAGGTAACACAATACACTTGTCATTGCAGGAACTGGGATACTTGAAAGACCACATGAACAGTGTATTTCTCCCTGTGGTCATGTTAAAAGACCAAATCATGCTGGAATCCTACTTTGGTTAGTCTAGACTAGAGACTAAGCAAAATATGTATTATTTAGCTGTTGTTTACCAAAGTACTAATTTGTTGTTTTTTCTTTTTTAGATTAGAAAATGACATTTATTTAGAAAGTAAATTAGAGAGAGAGAGATTCATTTCCCCAAGGTAGTGGTGGGGGCCAAAGCTGAGAAACATGGCGACCATAGCTCAAGAAGCCACATGACCAGACCACAGCTTAACAAAGCAGTGGCCTAAAGTGCTCATTTTTAGGTTATTGTTTTAAGCTGGTATTTGATGATCTCATATTAAGTTTTAACTTTATAAAATTTAACTCTCTTTGGTCTTTAATTTTCTAATTTTCAGATTCTTGGAGAAAATTTCTAATTTTCAGATTCATTATAATTTCCACATATTGACAATATTATTAATACTCTATTTCTATAAAATAACTTTATGATCCATGCTTTTTAATAACTCTATTCAAAGTTTTATATAGAAAACATACTTTCATCAGCTTTGTCAAATTTTAACTTTTTGCCATATTGACAGCAGATATTTATATTTTTAGGAAGTAAAATGTTCTGGCCAGGTTTGATGGCTCATACCTATAATCCTAGCTCTTTAGAAGGCCAAGGCAGGAGGATTCCTTTAGGCCAGGAGTTTGAGGCAACATAGCAAGACCTCTGTCTCTACCAAAAAAAAAAAAAAAAAAGTAAAATGTTCTAAAGATCAGTGTGTATTCAGATGATCTCATTTGGGTCTCAGGTCAACTCTATATAAGGCATATGGGTAATATCTGTATTGACTTGTGAGACAGTTGTTAGTTTCCCTAAGGTTATATAGTTAGTAGGTAGTAAGAGTAGTCTTTGAATCTGCCATAGTTCAGTGAGCCTAAGAAATGATTGAAGGTAAAATTATTGAAGATAAAATACAGTTATTTGTATTTGCTACCAAGGAGGAAGAAAAATGCTAACTTAGATGCATCAATTGTAGTTATTTCAGAATTAAAATGTGAAAAAATGTGCACCTTATTGATTCAATATAGTAAGTAGTTCTTCTCATTCCTAGTTTTATTTGCTTTCTGCACAGTTTATATAGTCCTTGTCCTCACTTTTCTTTGCTCTACATGAAGGGGAAAACGAAGTCATTCTGTCACTCTTTTCCTTTGGCTAGGGTACTTTGTCAAGATTCAGGAAAATTGTTTTTTAGTTGGTTCTCATTCTTGTCACCTAGGCTAGAGTGCAGTGGCACAATCATGGCTCACTCGACCTCCTGGGCTCAAGCAATATTCCTGCCTCAAGCCTTACAAGTAGCTAGAACTACAGGCTACTTGGTAGGCCACTATACCCAGCTAATTAAAAAAAAAAAGTTTTTTTGTAGAGATCAGGTCTTGCTGTGTTGCCTAGGCTGGTTTTGAACTCCTGGCTCAAGCATTCCTCCCAATCCTCCCACCGTGGCCTCCCAAAGTGCTAGGATTACAAGCATGAGTCGTTGTGCCTGGCCTAGTAGTTCTTAAAAATTATATTTTGTTTTTTAAAAAAAAGTATGCTTTTCGTGCTTCCTGCTCTATTCCCTGCCATCATCATTAGGTGAAAAGTGAAACAGTTTTGAGGGACTAAGTTTAGCTTAAAGTGAATGGCTTACTTTATGATGATATGACAATTTTTAAAGGGTGGAGGTGGACTCATGGGGATTAAAGATTTTATCAGAGATTGATAGTCTAATTTGTACTCCACGTAGATATATTTCTTCAAACATACCATAAATGTAATGCATTCCTTTGAGATATTTTTATTATTAAACTCTTACCAAAAATTTTTTATAGCTCCTTCGCCAGTACAACCACCGTTCTTCTCTGAATGTTCATTGGGGTATTTTTCTCCAGCACCATCTATTTCTTTGCCTCCGCCACCTCAGGTTTCTGTAAGTCAGAATTGATAAGATTTCTAAGAAAATTCTGTTGCTTTGTCTTTTCTAATTTGTTTTTAAAAACAAATGAATGGTTAGGTTTGAAGAGGGCTTAAAAAAATAGAATTGCTTACCAGAATTAATAGCAATTAAATATATAAAATAAGCAGTTAATTATTTATTGGTAAGCTGTCCATTTGGTAGATTTTATTCATAGCTAATTTTTAATTTCATGTTGAATTTCTTTGACTACCTACATGTTTCCTTCTTTTTTCTCTGTTTCTCAGCTAGTAGCTACTCAGAAAACTTATCTCAAAGCAAAATACAAGTTGTCTGTTTTGAATTGTCTCTTATTTTGGGAATTAGGATTTATGTGCATTACGATGCTTCTAAAAATCAATTTTTTCTCCTCTTTTGATGAATAGTTATTTTTAATTTGAAAATCCAGCAAAAAAAAAAAAAAGCACTGCCTATGAAAGTTAATTTCTTTTCCCTATCTTCCTCTCTAAGATTCTACCAATTAAAAAAAAAAGGAAGTTAAGGAAGTGAGAGAATCATACAGTAGAGGTTAAAAGTCTTAAAGTTTTTTCTAGGTTGAGAGTGCCTAGAGATCAACTGAATATTTCTCAGTATGTAAGAGAGAACCTTTCCATTTCACATTTCCTAGGTAGATGTCTGTTGCCTTCCTAGGACGTTTATTGTGAATGGAATAGTCGAGAGTGAGCAAGAAAATGACACTTTGCTTTCTTCGTTGAAATGTTTTCTTTTCGGAAATGGAGAATGAATGAACTAAATGTCAAGAGAAATACTGGAAGGTCTTTGAAGCAAACTCAGGGATTTGTGTAATTTTAGTTTCCTTTATAGATAATCTCTAAGAAGACATTTTAAGAGAGTAGTGGTGATTCTTCTTGACAATTTAGGTACTCTGGACTGTTTCCAGAATCCCTTTGGTTCCTAATTTTTATTTTTCACTTAACTATTATGTGTTTTAGGTTTTATTATCTTATTTTCAGGTAGTCTTCTAGAAGGAAAGACCCTGTATAATTTGATTTCTATGTCTTCTAGAATGCTAAGTGGAGATAAGAACGAGAACAGAGAAGTTTGTATGATTACCTTTAAGTTAGTAAATGTTTTGAATATCATTGATGATTATAAATTGCAAAAATAACATTTTTTTCATGATTGATACTGAACCCTGGGTTAGTTTTGAGATTTGCGATATACTTAGTTTACTATAGCTATAGCCAAAATAATAACCTAAAGTTAATTTTAAAAAATTTAATATTGCTCCAGAGATAAACATTTGGAGTTGATAAAATTTGCATTGTAATTATAATTTCTTTTTTAAAAATAGTCTCTGCCACCCTTGAGCCAGCCTTATGTGGAAGGCTTGTGTGCTTCTCTTGAACCTCTACCTCCTCTACCACCTTTACCACCTCTTCCACCTGAAGATCCGGAACAACCTCCAAAACCACCTTTTGCAGATGAGGAAGAGGAGGAAGAAATGCTGCTTCGAGAAGAACTACTTAAATCTTTAGCGAATAAAAGAGCTTTTAAACCAGAGGTAATTTAGGTACCTGAACCTCTAGGTGGTGCTCTTGAGCTTAGTTTTAGGGTAATGCTACTTTTTTCTGGTTATCAAAGTAAGGATAAAACTAATACTAATTTGCTAAGATTTTTAAAGATGGCAGAAATTTATTTTTATTTAAAAATGTTTCATATCTGTTTCTTCCTTATTTAGGAAACATCCAGTAATAGTGACCCACCTTCACCTCCAGTTCTGAACAATTCACAGTCTGTGCCAAGAAGCAATCTATCAATAGTCAGTATTAATACAGTATCTCAGCCTAGAATTCAGAATCCAAAGTTTCACAGAGGACCTCGTCTTCCACGAACTGTGATCTCGGTAAAAGCAAACAGAAATTTAATGCTACTTTTATCCAAACAGCTTGTGAGAAATTTATGACATTTTGTTGACCTGTTTTCATACCCCCAGTTAGATATTTGCATATAAATACAAATTAAAAAAAATTTATCAATAATGAAAATAAAGCAGTGTCTTTACTTGATAACTGGTAGAGTTTGGTGATAGTGTGGGGAAGTATTGTTCTCATTGGAGTGGTATATTTTCCTATGCCATTCCTTTTTTTTTCTATAGAAATCGGTTTATTCAGATTTTTTTGTCTTTTCTGGAATCAGTTTTAACAAATTGCATATTTATTTCTTCCATCTCTTTTTATATCTTGCTCATAGTTTCCAACCAATGATATACTGTAACTGTAATAGAAGAAATTATTTGTTTTTTTTTAATTTTTGAATTGGAATCTCACTCTGCTGCCAAGGTTGGAGTGTAGTGGCATGCTCACGGCTACCATAGCCTCAACCTGCTAGGCTCAGGTGATTCTTCTGCCTCAGCCTTCTAAGTAGCTGGAACTATAAGCACTCCCATCTTGCCCAGCTAATTTTTTTATTTATTGTAGAGACGAGGTTTCGCCAAATTGCCTAGGCTGATCTCTAACCTCTGGGTTCAGGCAATCCTCTCGCCTCTGCCTCCCAAAGTGCTGTAATTACAGGCATAAGCCACTGTGCTTGGCTTATTATTATGTAGAATTATTAAAATAACTTTTCTTTAATTTTTAGAGTTAATTTTTATGGCATTATAGTTTTTTGTAGAAAGTTAGAAAAAATAAAATCTAATGAGGAAGGTGATTATAGTAATGTTTAGAAAGACTTGAAAGATAGAGAATATTTTATGTTTTCGGCATATGATCTGTATTGGTGAAGTGGGACACAGTCACTTATGTAATACAATTAGAAAGTGCCATAGACTGTCTATTTGGAGCCCATTATTTTTGTGTGTATTGAAATTCAAAGAGGCTAATGACTTGTCCAAGACTGTGTACCTAATTGTGGTAGAGCCAAAAATGAAATACTTTTGTTATCAAAGATAACAAAAAAATATTATCTTTGTAGCTTCCAAAGCATAAATCAGTGGTTGTAACACTAAATGATTCAGATGATAGTGAGTCTGATGGAGAAGCGTCCAAGTCAACAAATAGTGTTTTTGGTGGATTAGAGTCCATGATTAAAGAAGCAAGGCGAACTGCTGAGGTAAGTGCAATATGAAAGGTTTTTGAAAAGAAAGATGACTGTTGACAGTCATTAAAGTTTCTTTGTTCCTGAAAATTAGATCTTAGAGTTATAGATTTTTAACACATTGATTTATGGAACTATTTTAAGTATTTGTGCTATTAAGATTTTATATAGTGAAGCATGTGTAAATTTATTTAAATTGATTTTACTATTAGAAATCTCCCTTAGGCAGACAGCTCCTTTATTGCTGTTCTGTCTGCTGCCCTACTCAAGAAACCTGTTTTTCTACTCTTAAAAAAAACAATAAAAAACCTCCCTTATTTGTGTTCTCTGTAAATCAGTCTTCTTTAAAAAATAGTCAAACTGAATGGGCAAAATCCTGTTTACCAACAAGACTTATTGTTTTGGAATTGTGTTATGTTACCAGAAAACAGGTTTTTTTTAACCTTTGCACTCAGATGTCCCCTCTCAGGGAGCATAAAGAGATTGCTGGTGATTATATAGGACAGAATTTTGCCAGTGCAAATTTTTAAAAGATGTATGTTTTCTTGATACTTCCCATTCAAATTGCACAAAAAAGCAGGTAAAGAGATGGAATATATACTGAGATATACATAAAAAAATAACCAGCTAGCATTTTGTAGAAAGAGAATGTCCTTCCACATCGTCTTTGAGCAACAAACTGGACAGTAAATTACATACTATTAATGTGGAAGGAAAACAGGACTGCATCGTCTCCTGGAATAGAAAAATACCAGGTGGAAGACGTCAAACAAATTACTAAGTCACTGTATAATTGACTGTATCAATGAACCTGCAGTGTATGTTGGTGACTGTTTCATACGTTCCCACACGTTAGAAAATTGTAAGATGGAAAATTTTGATTTTTTTGGTCACAAATAAGTTCCTCAATGTCCACGATTCTATTATAAACCAGATATCATTACAATAAAATAGTTGGTTCCAATGCTATATTATTTAATATGAAGTGATTCATTTTTCACTATTTAATTAAAAAAGTGTGGTGGAGTTGCTGGTAGGTGATCCGTGAGATGTTTCCGGGTGCAAAGGGTTAAAAGCATATGATCTAGATACAACTTTTATCCTTTTTTCCAATAGCAACAATTGTTTGGATATGCTCTATTTAAATAATTTTCAGATTGAAAGTCTTGACTTCTTGGTGGATTATGTAATTAATTTAGTAGTTAGTAACCACCATTGTTTTAGAAAAAGGAGTAGAAAATGAAGAAGATATTTAGTTATTTTTGAATATATTCACTATACTCTGGGTTGCAATGTAAACTGTAAATCTTAGTTTGAAATTTTTGAAAGCTGTTGATGTGGTTGACTTAAAATGTTTTTTAGCAAGCTTCAAAACCAAAAGTACCTCCAAAATCTGAAAAAGAAAATGATCCTTTACGAACACCTGAGGCTTTGCCTGAAGAAAAGAAGATTGAATATAGATTGTTAAAGGAAGAGATTGCAAAGTAAGTTTGGTTTAATGTAATTAGCTTAAAGTACGTGCTGTTTTCAAAACTTCCCTTAGTCTATATAAAGTTTATTGGCATTGGGGAAATATGTGATGATGGTTTTATCCAAGATGCAGAGTTAATATCTTTATACAGAAGGGGGAGCCAGATGATTATGTGTAGACTAGAATACAGTGGTGCACAGAGACATAACTGGCGTAAAAAATGATAAAAGCACTCAAAGAGAAGAACTACACTATCAACTTTGAATGCTAACCTGGACCCTGCATGTTGGCCATCATTGTTGTTATTAGTCAATGTGACTAATGCTTTTTCTTTATTTATGAAATAGAGTACATTTTAAAGAAAAAGTTTTAGCTTATTCTTGGTTGTAATGAATCAATCTTTATTGATTGTTTTAGCCGTGAGAAACAGCGTGTGATTAAATCAGATCAACTGAAGACAAGTACATCTCCAGCAAATTCTGATGTGGAAATTGATGGGATTGGCAGAATAGCAATGGTCACTAAGCAGGTTACAGACGCAGAAGCAAAACTTAAAAAACATAGGTGAGTCTCATTATCATGTATCTAATTGTTCCTGTATTAGAGGGATATATTTTTGTGGTATAGGTCATTAATAAGCATATTACAGGATTACAGATTCTTTTTTTTTTTTTTGAGTCGGAGTCTCACTCTGTCACCCAGATTGGAGTGCAGTGGCTGCTCCTGGCCACTGCAGCCTCGACCTGCTGGGCTCCGGCGATCCTTCCACCTCAGCCTTCCGAGTAGCCGGAATTACAGGCACGCACTACCACGTCCGCCTGATTTTTTGATTTATTGTAGAGACGAGGTTTCGTCAAGTTGCCCAGGCGGGTCTCGAACCCTTAGGCTCAGGCAATTCACTCACCTCAGCCTCCCAAAGCGCAGGATTACAGGCTGAGCCACTGAGCCCGGCCTCGGATTACAGATTCTTAAACTTGATAGAACTGTAGAACTATCCTTCATTGAATTATACATTTACATAATAGAATTAATGTTTAAAAAAATATGAAGCTTATAAAAGAAAGTTGTCTTTTTCAGACATTGCTAAAAACATTTATGAAACTCCTCTCTGGAATTTTCTTTAAAACTTTTGCC
This sequence comes from Tarsius wallacei, assembly GCA_963574415.1. NCBI lineage: Eukaryota > Metazoa > Chordata > Mammalia > Primates > Tarsiidae > Tarsius > Tarsius wallacei. Next base: position 54,927 of record CAUYQG010171598.1, on the reverse strand, counting down.
ATGTTTTGAAACTATCTTAGTTGGAAGCATGTTTTTATTGCTAAAGATGGACTTGAGTATTGCAAATGGTCATTATCTACTCTGATCAGTGACACAAATTATGGTGTTAGGAAGTGTTAATATAATATTAAGTTTTGACCATAAACTTCTTATATGTTTGGTGAAATTGCTGTGCTGTTTAAGGGATATTTGGAAATTTGAGAATATGTTTAAAACCTCACAAAATGAACATAATCAATGATAGAATTCATGTGAATTCATTAGCATATATTTGATAGAAGTAACTATATCATGGGTATACATTTTTTTCTACCATAAACACCCTGAAGTCATTCATTGATGAATAGCAAAATGATTTTAGTTATCCTTAACATTTCTGAACTTTGATCTTCTAGTCTTCTTTTAGATTTACAAATATAAGGGGGAAGGTCTTTGCAGAGGTACTAAGACTTCTTGTCCTGCTTTTGGTGACTGACTAACCAGAAGCAATTTATGCCTGGCACAGTGGCTTATGCCTGTAAACTCAGCACTTTAGGAGGCCAGAGTGCCAGGATTGTTTGAGCTCAGGAGTTCAACATAGCGAGACCCCATCTCTACATAAAAAATAAGAAAATTAGTTAGACCTGGTGGCGTGCACCTGTAGTTCCAGCTACTTGTAAGGCTAAGGTGGGAGGATTGCCTGTGCCCAAAAGATTAAGGCTGCAGTAAGCCATGATAATGCCACTGCACTCCAGTCTGTGTAACAGTGAGACCTTGACTCAAAAAAAAATTTAAACTATTTAATGATTTTTAAAACAAGCTTGAAAAATTTATCCATTCATAGTTTATTGGTGAAAAGAAGTGGAAATTTATATCATCATTTCTAACATAATAGCCACCTTCATAGTCTTCTTATGTTTTTAAACCATGAAAAGAAGTGTAATTAGGGGTGTTTTTATAAGGCAGCAGACATTCAAGGAGATAATAACTATGTAAGACTTTATGACAAATACATAAATGTGCATTTATGAGTAAGACATTAGATATTAAATATTCTGAACAAAATCAAGTGCATTTTAAAATAATGTTTATAACATCTTCAGGCTGGGCGCAGTGGCTCACGCCTATAATCTCAGCACTTTGGGAGGCCGAGGTGAGCGTATTGCCTGAGCCCACAGGTTCAAGATCAGCCTGGGCAACTTGGCAAGACCTCATCTCTATAGTAAATCCAAAAAAAATTAGCCGGGAGTGGTGGCGTGTGCCTGTAGCTTCAGCTACATACAAGGCTGAGGCAGAAGGATCACCTGAGCCCAGCAGGTCGAGGCTGCGGTGGCCGTGAGTATGCCACTGCACTCCAGCCTGGGTGACAGAGTGGGACTCCAGCTAAAAAAAAAAGTCTTCATTTTTGAATATTTGTCTTGTGCTAACTGTTGTAGTTTACTACATCTAAGATGTGCCATTATTTTATGCAGTAGTAAGAGAGATAAATGCTGTTAAACTATGACATACAATAATGTTAAGACACATTTCAGTAGTAGAGATCTGAAAGCTGTGCTTCATAGATTAAATATGAATGAAATTTCCAAAATTATTAATGAGAAATTATATTGTGTATGTTTAAAAAGCAATTAGAATAAATTCATCTAGGTTTTATTTTTAACTTTTATAACAAAAGAGAAGTTATTAAAAATAAACTGTTTATGTCTTTCTATTCCCCATCCTCTCTAGCGCATGTTGTCTATTTACTTCTTTCTAGATGTCAGTAATTGTGACTGATGAAATCTGGTAACTTTCTGGAAAGATGCATCGCTTTTTTTTTTAACCATAATGTTTAGTAGATTAAAATACACATCCATACATTTGTCTTTTTGTCCCGTTTTTACTTCTGAATTTTAAACTGCTATATGTTTATATAAAATTACTATTTTTTGCTCTCACTCATGAAGCATGTATGCTTATTTTAAAATTAGATTTCCTTCTCCCCTTCCTTGCCTTACTTTGGATAAAATGAATTAGAGATTTATAATTTAAATTGTCTAATTATGTTTATTAGATGTTTATTTGTGTATATATTAGAAACTTTATAAATGAAGCGAAACATAGCAACTTTCTAAGTCCTCATCGTTTAGGATCCATGTAGGGTCAGATTCAGCCACAACTGAATATTTACTATAAGCTTTTCTTTTCTTTTTTCTTTTTGAGTTGGAATCTCATTCTGTTGCCCAGGCTGGAGTACAGTGGCACACTCCTGGCCACCCCAGCTTTGAACTGCTGGGCTCCAGTGATCCTTCTGCCTCAGCCTTCCAGGTAGCCAGAACTATAGACGTGCACTACCACACCTGGCTAAATTTTGATTTTTTGTGGAGACTAGGTCTCGCCAAGTTGCCAGGGCTGGTCTTGAACCCGCAGGCTCAAGTAATTCACTCACCTAGGCTTCCCAAAGTGCTGGGATTACAGGCTGAGCCATCGAGCCTGGTGTAAGGTTTTCAACTAACTCACATTAACTTGGGCTTAAGTGATTTTAAAAAATCAGATCCATAGTTACTACTATAAAATGTAACAGTGTCAACTTAAATACCTTTGTGATTAAGGAGAAGTATTTATTCTTTATATTCTTATCTGCATATTATATATTTTTTAAAACATACCAATACTTTGACAACTTTTTTATTCTGGTGTCAGTCTGCTAGTTTAGAAAAACATTAATAAGAATTTTATTTCCTTTTAGGATTCTCTTGATGAAAGATGAATCTGTTTTAAAGAATCTAGTGCAGCAAGAAGCTCGGAAGAAAGAATCTGTTAGAAATGCTGAAACAAAAATTACAAAACTCACAGAACAGCTTCAAGCAACTGAAAAAATCCTCAGTGTCAACAGAGTGTTTTTGAAGAAGCTTCAAGAACAAGTAATATTCTTTAAAAAAAAATTAGAATATTGTAGTCTCCTGTCTACTACATGTTTTATTGTACAAATTTTCTATAAGACAAAAAACCCCCATAAACTAAAGCCATCAAAATATGTGTAACGTATAGTTCCTCACTGAGACATAATATTGGGATTTTTTTTTTCAGTTGAATACTTAAGAAGAAGAAATTTTATCTCCTGGGGTTTTCATTTACATTTTCAGAATTATTCTATATTTTCAGATTCACAAAGTTCAACAACGTGTTACAATTAAGAAAGCTTTGACTCTGAAATATGGAGAAGAGCTTGCTCGGGCAAAGGCAGTTGCCAGTAAAGAAATAGGAAAACGTAAACTGGAACAAGATCGCCTTGGAGTAAGTTGTTTGTAAAAATATTTTATTTTTGGAAAGCAGAAGTTTTTTTCATATTTTTGAGAGTAAGAGATGTATAAAATAACTAGTTCCTACAAATCCAAAGAGAATAAGATTAAAGCTTTGTTTTTAAATGGCATCTACATTTTTGGATGCTTACTTTTAAATTTATTTTGTCTTGATTTTGTGTGGTTTTTTTTTTTGGTAGGTTGTATATTAACTAGCAAAATTGTTGGAGACTTATGTTAAACTCTTTATTCTGCATATTGATTTAGTTTTGTAACGTTGGTAGTGTATTGTAGGGATAGCACAATTATATTGCCAAAAATTATTTGTAAAATCACAGCTATATAAAATATTTATGTCATTTTTTTCCTCCAGCCAAACAAAATGATGAGACTAGACAATTCTCCAGTATCAAGTCCAAGAAAACATTCAGCAGAACTAATTGCTATGGAAAAAAGACGATTACAAAAGCTAGAATATGAATATGCCCTGAAAATTAAAAAATTAAAAGAAGCTCGGGCCCTTAAAGCAAAGGAGCAACAAAATATCGCTCCAGTTGTGGAAGAGGAACCAGAATTTTCTTTACCTCAACCGTCACTTCACGATTTGACACAAGATAAATTAACCCTCGACACCGAAGAGAATGATGTTGATGATGAAATTTTGTCTGGTTCAAACAGAGAACGAAGAAGATCCTTCTTAGAATCCAATTCTTTTACTAAACCTAACCTTAAGCACACTGATACCCCTAACAAAGAATGTATAAACAAACTTAAAAATACTGTAGAGAAACCAGAACTTTTTCTAGGGCTAAAAATTGGTGAATTGCAAAAATTATATTTGAAAGCTGATGGCTTAAAACAACTAATTTTAAAAACCACCACAGGCATTACAGAAAAGGTTTTGCATGGCCAGGTAACAACATTTCATATTCTTTATAAGATCTACAATTCCCCCCAGCCTTGTTTCCCTAATAGAACTATTGTTTTCTTTTGCAGGAGATATCTGTGGATGTAGATTTTGTCACAGCACAGGGTAAAACAATGGAAGTGAAGCCATGTCCTTTTACGCCCTACCATAGTCCTCTTCTAGTCTTTAAGTCCTACAGGTATAAAACAAAGATTCAGTAAGCTTGAGTTTCAGGATTATTCCTTGGTTCTTAATAATATCACCTTGAGCATTTGATGATAATGAAAAAAAACAGTTGAATCATGGTCACTGAAAACTGAACTTACCTTTTAGAGAAAATAAAAATTAAGTGTCCTGTTTGGGCACGATGGCTCACACTTGTAATCCCAGCACTTTTGGAGGCTGAGGTAGGAGGATTGCTTGAGCCCAGGAGTTTGAGAGCAGTCTCAGTAGACCTCATCTCCACAAAAAAATAAAGAGAAATTAGCTGGGCAAGGTGGCATGTGCTTGTAGTCCTAACTACTAGGGAGGCTGAGGCAGAAGCGTTGCCTGAGCCCAGGAAATCCAGGCTGCAATGAGCTGTGATCTTTCCACTACATTCCAGCCTGGACAACAGAGTGAGACTCTGACTCAATAAAGGAAGTGTCCTGTTGTTGGACTCAAGCCATGTCAGGAAGTGAGTTTTAGCTTATTCATAGATTCATCAATTCTTACCAAATTCCTGTTTCTGACTACTGTTAGAGGTGTGGAAAATTTTGGATTTCTGTTTGTCAATTATTTTAAGAAAAGTAACTGGAATCTTTTGAGACTTTGAAATTTTACTACTAGTTAGTCTAAGAAGTACATTAGATGCCAGCCTTTAGACTTCTGAAAATTGTTGAGTGAGTGTGATTTTATCATAGACTTGTAAAGCACTTTACAGGTAGTATAGACTTTTTTTCCTATTTTTTTGTGGTGGCTAGTTATGTGTGTATTACATGTATTACATGTTTTCATAGCAAAACTAGTTGCTATACAGGACTTTTTGTTTTCTATTTCATATCTTTTATGTTCTTGGTGTAAAAGTAGCTTGTCCCTGTCACTTGATATTCAGCCTGTTTTCTAGAGTTCATTTTGGTATTAATTTAATTAGATAAATAGTAAACTTAAATTATAGACATTTTAACTGATAAAAAAATGAAAATTTTTTTAGTTTTTTAAAAAAAGTTTATGGAGCATAAAGTACCTTTCCACTCTCTTCTCTTTAGATTTAGTCCATACTATCGAACTAAGGAAAAACTTCCCCTAAGCTCAGTATCATACAGCAATATGATTGAACCGGATCAGTGTTTCTGCCGTTTTGATCTAACAGGAACGTGTAATGATGATGATTGTCAGTGGTGAGTAGTCTTAATTTGTGAACATTTTATAATTTGAAAGGAGGTCTGGGTTGCTTAACTTTGATATGTACATGATTATCTTTTCTGTATTGTCATTTTATTTTAGGCAGCATATACAAGACTACACGCTTAGCCGAAAACAGTTATTCCAGGACATTCTGTCATATAATCTGTCTTTGATTGGTTGCTCAGAGACAAGCACTGATGAAGAAATTGCTGCTGCAGCAGGTTTTTAAACATTTCTTGTTCTTCCCCACATGAAAACTTGAATTTAGGCAATTAAAAATTTTTGTATTTAGCTGTTGACATTTAAAAATTGCTATAATAATTCAGTACATTCACCTGTGACACTTTGATCTAGATCTGTTGTGTTCCATACAGTAGCTGCAAACCGCATGTTGCTTTATAAATTTATACTAATTAAAAGAAAACTTAAAGTTGTTTGTTAGAAATTTTACTAATTTTAACATAAATCCCTATTTTTAATTACTGTTTTCAAACATAGAGACAGGCTGGAAATTATGATGGCTGTAGTTTCATTCAAATAGGACTTCATATACTTTGATGTTGTGGAAAGCATAGATTTCTGTCAGACATTAAGCTTTTTTTTTATCATTAAGCTTTTCCATAGATTGGTGCCAAATTATATTGCAAATTTTTTGAAAGTAAGGGAATTAATAATTATTAAATTTAGTGTTATGACAACCCAGAATGATTGCAAAGTCACTGAAACTATTTCATCACTTCCAATTGGGAACCTTAACTTTTACCTAATTGTTTGGTTCATTCCAGAAAGTTTTTTTCCAGCACAAATGGGTAATATTTGCCATAGTAGTTAAGAGGGCTTGTCTTCTCAAAGGCCATAGGTGTTGTTGACTAGTACTATATGCTTTCCTTTAATTCTTAAGCTATTCATAGCATCATATTCTTCAACTATCCTAATCTTTGTAAGGGATGTTTTTTATGAGATAGCATTGCTCTTATTTCAGAAAAATATGTTGAGAAACTTTTTGGAGTAAACAAAGATCGAATGTCAATGGACCAGATGGCTGTTCTACTTGTTAGCAATATCAATGAAAGTAAAGGTCATAGTAAGTATATATATCATAATAAGAATATATATAATGTGTGTATCTATATATATGTATGTGTATAAGAAGACTTTTTGGTTTCTTGTATGACAGCATACTTTTTAGTGTTATATTTTTAATATAAAATATATATCTTGTTTTAGAAGGAGTAAATATAGTTCTTTTAAAATATTGTTTGAATAACCTTCAGAATGATTTTTTAAAAATTAATCAGTTAACAATCTTCTTCTGTCTAATGTAGCACCTCCATTTACTACCTACAAAGATAAAAGAAAGTGGAAACCAAAGTTTTGGAGAAAACCTATTTCTGATAATAGTTTCAGTAGTGATGAGGAACAGTCTACAGGACCAATTAAGTATGGTGAGAAGTTATATAATTTAAGATCCCAAATTATTAAATTGTGATGTTCCATCTTTGTCTAACACGTTGCATATCCTTTGGTGTATCTGCTGGCCTAGTTTTAATTTTTTTTAAAATTTCCTTAAAACTGATGTTTTAAGTAATACAGTTACTCATTGCGCAGGACATTTGTAGTCACAGCTTTCCCCTCTAAATGCAAGGGCCACTGCTTAGTAAATATGACTTTGAATATTTTGAAAAATGGAGTGAGAGTAGCGGTACTGCTCTTGTTTGGGAACTACTTCTTTGTCTGTGTCCCCTTAAGGACAGGTTTTCTGTTTTATGTCATCTTTGAGTTTATGTTTTCTGACATGCAGTAGGCTCACAAAATGAACAAAATGACTGAACAAAACAATGTGTGAATGGGTGCTTTTATTGTTAGGCACATCTTGCATTCTAAGTTTGCATAAGTTGTTTATTATTTGTGAATTAGCAAGTATCCAAGAGACGCATACTCTCATGTGCTTATTTACATTAAAGTAACACTTTTTTTCTAGTTTAAATGTAGTGGAACAAATGTCTTCATAAATAGAAACTTCTAATTTCTTAATTATAACTTGTAATTTAATGGTTGTGAATTATCAGATGATGTCATTTACCCTTAAAATGGCAGAGTCCTAATTACTTCTGTTGTCCTGGTGTCATTTTTTTTGTTTGTTTGTTTTAGAAAGCAGGATTTATTGAGAGTACAGAAAAGCTCCCACACTGGGAAGGGACCCGAAGGGGTTGCCCCTGGTGTCATTTTTAGTAGCATCGTTTTACACTCTTAAGAAGTATACTGGTTTGGATGATAACTTAAATGATAGCTCTACCTTAAAGCTATGAGCTACTACTGCATGTCATTAGAATTTTTAGGTTTTTAAATTATTTTAAAGATGAGACCAGTTGTTTATTCTTGAGTTTGTGGAATAAATAAAGTATGAAACTAATGATACTTTTTTTTATAGCCTTCCAGCCAGAGAACCAAATAAACGTTCCAGCTTTGGATACAGTTGTCACTCCAGATGATGTCAGGTACTTTACAAATGAGACCGATGACATTGCTAATTTAGAAGCAAGTGTGCTTGAAAATCCTTCTCATGTACAACTCTGGCTCAAGCTTGCATACAAGTACTTGAATCAAAATGAAGGGTAGGTCAGCTTCAAATCTTTGTGTAAGCTGTTGCACATTTATATTTTTGTGTTTGAGGGTTATTTCACCTGTGGTGATTGGGTTTCTTTCCTAGTATCAATGGAGTCTTTGTTTTTTGACAAAGCCAAAAGCAGTTTATTGTTTAAAAGCTATTAGAAAAGTTTAAGATTAGATCTTGAGTTCATGTGCATGGTTCAGCGTGTGGGTGATAAATTATACTAAATGTTTTTTACTTCAAGAGTCTCTTATTTCAAAGTAGAACTGGTTAAAACAGTAAAATCTGACTGGTAAACAGAGTAATAATTGGATTTGTTAAAAAATTAAGTACTCATTGTTTCTTAATAAAATTAGGATAAAATAACAGTGGAACAGGTTAAACTTTGTGTTAATTTGCGATGGGGATTTCAGGCTTATGTTAGAACCTATAATTTTGATGGATTTTCTTCCTTTTCTTGTTTGGTATTAAATTATGTGTATTCAAGTAAGGTAAATAGTAATATCTTACAGCCAGTAGCTCTTGTTGCAAATTACATCTTCTAACTTCTACTTTTTGATGTAGAGACAAACAAATGTTATAAAAATTCTATAATTATAATTTTAAAGTTATAATAATTTAGAGTTTGCAAGAAGGCGTCTCTAATATCTGATTACCTTAAGACTTAGTATAAAAGCTTTTAAATAAGGCAGCACTGTAGAATGCTAATAAACTACTCATGCCTGAATGTGGTGCTTATTTAACTTTCCTTGTGTGTCATTTCCATGTTAATGGGATAAGTTACAGTGTTTTCTTTTCTGACTCATTTACTGAGTGAAAGCCAAAAGAACTGTACATTATTTTATGAATAGGATCATGAGAGAGAATTATCTTCTCCAAGAGATAGCAAAGCCCTTGACCGTTGAAAAGAACTATTATATGGAAAGCTTTGATATTTTGTGCTGGCAGTACCTGGCCTTGAGAGAGAGTTGTTTAACTTTTCCCATTCCTGAACAGTGTAAATCATAAAAGGTATTGCTGAATATGGACATAAAGTACATTTGAAGTTGATAATCTTAGTGGTTTTATAACACTGCTTTTATCTGTGGTAAATGCTTACTGAACATTCATTTAAAAAGAAATTGTAGGGTCTATGGGAAATCAAGACCTTTTCTGTGATTTAAATCCAAATCTATTATCCCTCGTCATAAATGGTCCTAGCTTCTTGGTAGGTCTTAATACAAAATGGAATGAAAAAATTGACTTATTGGATTAGCCCTATTTAAATTTTAAAGCATTAAAAGAATAACACTTTCTGCCTTTATTTTTAAACACTTAGGCTATGTTCACAATCCTTGGATTCTGCTTTAAATGTTCTGGCTCGAGCACTGGAAAACAACAAAGACAATCCAGAAATTTGGTGCCATTATCTTAGATTGTTCTCAAAAAGAGGAACCAAGGACGAAGTGCAGGAAATGTGTGAAACAGCTGTTGAATATGCTCCAGATTATCAAAGCTTTTGGACGGTGAGTAGAAAAGATAACATAGTCTCGTGTGTGTGTGTGAATAACTCTTTGGATCATCTTAAATATTGATAGGTAGCGTAATGGAGCTTATGCTTTATCTGAATATAGATATAATAATCTTGCTTTCAGTTTCTAGTTACCCCAAAGCTACTTATTATGGGTCAGAATTAGTTTAGACTAAACAAGAAGAAAGTATTTAATAAGATGATTTGTTATTGTTAGCTTTATTGATAAGGAAAACAAAATTATTAAAAATTTTGCACTTTTCTATTTTTATTCAATTTTGGTTTGGGCAAAATTTAAGTATAGTTTTTGCAAAGCACCTAAAAAAACTTCTCTTAAATTGCTTATATAAAATTATCATGAATGCCAGGAAACATTGTCTTCATTGCTTATAGAGATAATCCCAAACTGTGATTCACACTAAGATCAAACCTTGCCAAGATGCAAAGATTTGGTGAAAAAAAAAATTTCTTATTTCTCTGAAAGGATGTTTTCTACCCTTAAAATTATAATTGATCCACTTGTAAAGTAAGTATTTATTAATATCTATACTTTCATTAGATGGACTCAGGAACCATTAGATTGAGGTAAATTTTCAGATGACTGTTGCTATCAGATATATCATTTACTTACTAACTGAAACTGAGAACCAGATAGATTTGAATATAATATCCCTTAATGAATGAACTTTCTTTGTTACTCTCTAAACCCAGATACAGAATAGATTTGGGCAGTAGAGGATGCTTGATTTTTGACCTAGAGCCTTATACCAAAGTTAGTGCTGTTGATCACCACAGGTTTTATCAAGTGGTGTATTCAAAAGAAGTAATATTTTTTCTTGAAGTTATTTGGTTTTTAATGTGTTTTGCCATACATTTGTAATATGAAAACTATTTTAAAAATTTTTACACTCACACACTGAAGCAGTGCAAGTTGTATATGATCATAAACGTGAACTTTTGGATATCCATTATGATCTTGCTGCATTTTGCCTTTAGAATTAGGAACAAAAGAGGGGTGCAATTGCTTCAATGATGTCTCTGAGAGTACATTTGTATTGTTTTGGTTTTCATCTGATTCCACTTTCCAATATGTGATAGAAGGGGATGTTTAGATTATAATGTTAGAAGATGGATTTATGCATTTTATAATTATCCTTTTTTATAGAAATTGAAGGCTTGATGTAAGACAGTTTCTTAGTGAAATATGAAAAATTTGTAGTTTTAGTTTATTCCTCTAAAGCAAGACTAATAATGTGAAACCCCTTTGGGCAGTTTCTACACCTAGAGAGCACCTTTGAAGAAAAGGATTATGTATGTGAGAGAATGATGGAGTTTTTAATGGGAGCAGCCAAGCAGGAAACATCAGATATTCTGTCCTTTCAACTCTTAGAGGCTCTTTTATTTAGAGTTCAGCTGCACATATTTACTGGAAGATGCCAGAGTGCACTTGGAATTTTACAGGTAAACTTTGTTATAGCATTTAATTGCATTTTGTAGAAAAATTTTAAAAGGTCTGAGATCTTAGGTAGCATTATTTAATTGTGAGAACATAGGCTCTAGATTTGAATACTTATTTTGCCATTTACTAGTAAGTTGTGTGACATTGGGTAAGTTTATAACTTTGTTTCCACATTTGCTTTGTGGCAATATGATCTTTAGAGTGTAAAAGAATAATACAGCAACAATAATAAGGTGCAAATGAAAATATATTAAGTACCCACCAGATAAACTTCAAGATTAAAACCATAAGGGCAAACAAATCAATCTATAATGAAAAATCATCCATATGGGTGTGGTTAAAAAAATGGTTTTTTGTTTGTTTCTTTAACGAGATAGGGTCTAACTCTGCCGCCCAGACTGGAATTCAGTGGCACAATCATAGCTTACTACAGCCTTGAACTTCTAAGCTCAGGTGATTCTCCTGATCAGTCTCCCAAGTAGCTGAGACTGCAGGCACAGGCCACCATGACCAGCTAATTTTTTTTTTTTGTAAAGACAGCTTCTCCCTATGTTGCCCAGGCTGATCTCAAACTCCTGACCTCAAGTGATCCTTCCACCTTGGCCTCCCAAAGTGCTAGGATTACAGGTATAAGACACGGCACCCAGGCCGTTTTGTCTTTATCATACTAGATTTTAAGCATAAGACAATCTGTTCATTCATTATGTCATAAACTTTAGCACAGTAAAAATTATGCTGGCTGGGCATGATGGTTAATGCCTATAATCCTATCACTTCAAGAGGCCAAGACAGTAGGATTGTTTGAGCCCAGTAGTTCAAGAACAGCCTAGGCAACATAGAGAGACCTCGTCTCTACAAAAAATATTAAAATGTTAGCCAGGCATGGTGGTACATGCCTGTAGTCCCAACTACTCTGAAGGTTGAGGCAGAAGGATCACCTGAGTCCAGGAAGTCAAGGCTGTGTCAAGCTATGATTGTGCCATGGCACTCTAGTATGGGTGACAGAATGAGATCCCAAATCAAAAAAAAAAAAAAAAATTATGTTGCTCTATTATTGATATCTGTAAATGATTTTTTATTAAAACAATCTGGTGACTATCAAAATTTTTGCTTAGGTATTTAAAGGTCCACTTCAAAAAAAGTAACTTTTATTCTTCTTTACCTTTATATTTGAATCTTATTGTGTGTGAATAGGAGTCATTTAAAAAAAAAAACACTTAAATATAATTTTTTCGTTTTATCTAGAATGCATTGAAATCAGCTAATGATGGAATAGTAGCTGAATACCTTAAAACAAGTGATCGGTGTTTGGCATGGTTGGCCTACATACATCTTATTGAATTCAACATTCTTCCGTCAAAATTTTATGATCCATCTAATTCCAGTCCCTCAAGAATTGTTAACACAGAATCATTTGTAATGCCATGGCAAGAAGTTCAAGATGTAAAAACTAATCCTGACATGCTGTTAGCAGTTTTTGAAGGTAGGTATAAATGTTTGTAAATTATAACATCAGTGTTTAGAGCGTTAGCTACCCATTATTATGATTCTTCACTATTAAGTAGAACAAGTTTTTTATGAGGGGGGACCCAAAAACACCAAAATTATATTTTGGAAGGTGGCACCTTATAATACAAGCTTCCCCTGCTGGTTAAGTAGGTGTTCTAGGAACCCATTGACATCAGTGTACCAGCCAGCGTTGTGAGAGGCTGTGTTTGGCTTCAGTGAAATTTTTTTGGGAGATTCTTTCAACATGTTTTCCCATTTTATCATGGGTGATTTACACGAGCAGTGTGCGACAGTGAAATTTTGACCAACAAAACCACATGATGATCCCTGTGCTCCATCCTCCCTATTCACTGGATCGCGCCCCAAGCAACTTTTTTTTGTTTTCCTGGATGAAAAAGTCCTCAAAGGGAACCATTTTGTCTGTATGGAAGAGGTGAAACAAAGAACAGCAGAAGCACTAAAAGGCATCAGAATTGACACATTCAGAAATTGTTTTTAGCAGTGGAAAAAACAGCTTGATTAGATGATGAATTGCATCAAATAGAGTACTTTGAAGGTGACTGAAGTTTAAACATATAAGAATAAATATACAATTTCTTATAAATAAATTCCAGTAGGTCCCTCTCGTATTGTAGATTGTATTTTCACAATTATGTAGATGCTTAAAAGATCAATGATTGAATCAGATAAGATGAATGTTGGCATCTGTGACAACTTAAGAGCTGTACTACATTACATAATTTATTTTCCTGATTATGGCAAAGGATATCAGTTAAATAAGTAGATAATATAGATTATATAGGTTTGATGAGTTTATTGAACCAGAGAGCTAGATACTTCTTTTTTTAGCAATCAATTAAGGTAGAAGTTTAAAGGTATATGGCATATCTTTTCATCTAATTAATATTTTCTTCATCAATCAGTGAAGTTGATTGCTACAATATGCTAAATGATTTGTCTGCTATGGAACACATACAAAACATAAAGTCTGTTCCTTCCTACAAAGAAGTATGTGGCCTGGTCAGAAGATAAAATATATAGGTTTGACATTATTTAACATACAAGGTCACATAACTGTAATTGTATTTGTTCTAAGTTATATGATACAAAAGAGATTAGAATCTGTGATTTATAGAATTATGTAGTATAGGATATGAACACAAACAGAAGAGATTATAATAGGTTGGCTTGACAAGGAAGTCTTACAGAAGAATTGGGACTTGAAACTGGGCATGGTGGTATGTGCTTGTAGTCCCAGCTATTCCGGAGGCTGAGGTGGGAGGATCATTTGAGCCCAGGAGTTTGAGGCTGCAATGAGCCATGATCATGCCACTGCACTCCAGCCTGGGTGACAGAGTGAGACCTTGACTCAAAAAAAAAAATAAAAAAAAAAAAAAATATATATATATATATATATATATATCTTATATATATATATATATATATATATATATAGGGACTCGGAGCTGGACCTTGAAGCATGGCTATATGATGTGACATAATGGGTCTCTTCAAAGACGGGAGTACCCTTGTCCTATTTATCTCTTTGTTTCCAAGGTCCTATAAGGATGTCTGGCAATGTGTTAAGTACCTAGTAAATGGTGTTGAGTAACCCAGTGAAGAAAAGAAAGGACATTCTTGGTAGGGGAACTTAAGTAAACAAAAAGCAACACATAGATAGGAATTTATGCAATGAATTTGAAGTGGAATTGGAAGAAAGGATAGTCTATCAAAGAGAATTCTTTACTGGACAGCAATAGGGATTAAGCTCGATAAGTGAATGATACTAGACTTTCGGAAACTTTTGAAATGGTGGACTTGATGGTAGTAAAAGCTCTTTAGGAAAGAGATATTCTGAGAAAACCAACCACAGGCCAGTGGCTATAACTGAGGTACAAGAAAAATAGCATGGGAAAGAGTATTTGTTAGAAACATTTTAAGTTATTGCATAGAGATATAGGGGACAGATTAAATGTCAGGGAAGTGAATGGGAATAATCAAAGATGATTTCAGTGTTTTGATACTGGGAAAAAGAAAGTGTTGTGTCATTAATAGGAAACTGGTAAGTTGGAAAGACTGATTTTGGTGGTAAGAATAGTATTTGATTGTAATTGATCATGCAAGTGGAAATGATTGTTGGCAGAGGAAAATAAGAAAGTGGACCTTAAGTGGACAGTTGATAAGTGGATTTAAGAGTTGTTAGCAAGTTACTGTGTTACAAAGGGATTTATAGTTTTTAATGTGCTTTTGAAGTAAATTATTTAGTAGTTGAAGCTATGAGATATTTTCTCTGGGGAACTGAGGTTTAAGAGGGTAGCAGTAAGGGGTAAAAGGGAGAGTAGAGTTAATGAATGAGACTAAGAGGAAATATAAACAATCTCTTGGAAGCAGAGATAAGACATTAGAAAGAAGGGGAAGAACATTGTCAAATGCTAATAAAATGAGGGTAGAGGTGAGCTTTTAGGTTTGGTTAGAAATGAATCCCTGTAAGTGAATATAAGAGCTATTTTAAAACAATGACATTCACTCTTCTGCCAATCTGTGAAGTCCTACTACCATTCTGTAAGAAGGAAGCAGTGACAGTACAACACTATCATTCTGTAAAAAGTAGCAAGATCAAATAATTCTTTACTAGGGGAAAAGGGTATTTTGAAAGGTGTAAGGAAAGGATCTAGTTTAGAGGGAGTCATTTAAATGCCTATTGAGCAGGAGAGCAAGACCTTTGCAGTGGTCAGGGAAATATGAAAAGGTAGTTTATTCTGCGAGGTTTTTTTTTTTGAGATGAGTTTAAGGAATTTGGGATAATTGCAGAGACACTTGTTTAATGAAAACACTGATAGATGCCAGAGCTTATATAGGATGGTTTTATTCTTACCAGGAAAGTTGAGAGTAAGGGATTAAATTTTAGGGTTTTGGAGATTGTTTAAATTATTTCCTTTGGGTAAAAGCCAGGAGTTCAGTAAAGATGAATAAGATGATGGGCAAGCAAAGGGATAGGTCATCTTTTTCTGTTGGTCTTTTAGTGTTGAAGTAACACAAATAATTCATCTTATGTTTGATTCATGTTGTCATGATTTTTTTGGATAGATGCGGTAAAAGCTTGCTCAGGTGAGAGACTTACTGTTGAGGAAAGAATAGAGGCCTGCCTTCCACTGTACACAAACATGATTGCTTTGAATCAACTCTTTGAGAGGTAAAACTTAATTGCCAAGCAACTAACCTTTTGTTAAAAATTGGTCTATTCGTGTGTTTAAGCCATTTTTTTTCTTGCTAAGATATGAGGCTGCGGTGGAGCTTTGTAAATGTTTATTGGAATCATGTCCCATGAACTGCCAGTTGTTGGAAACCCTGGTTGCTTTATATTTGAGAATGAATCAGCATGACGAAGCCAGAGCAGTATGGCTTACTGTGTTTGAAAAAAATCCTCAGAATGCAGAGGTTTTTTATCATATGTGCAAATACTTCATCTTGCAGGTAAAAAAAATGACTCATAATTCTTAAATATGGTGCACTTGTGTTTCACATTTTTTTATCAGCTTCTCTAAGAAGCGTTTCCTGGTCCTTTTGCCTTTTGTAAGCTATGTTATCTTTCCTTCTATCTGCCATAGTTCTCCCATTGTACTTACTACAGAGCTTTGTGATTTTGTGTGTAGCTGCTTACCATAACTTCTTGAGGACAAGCAACATGACTTATATCCTTCTCACCCCCTGCTGAACATCTACCACAGTGCCAAACATGTGACAGACACCTTTTTTCTTTCTTTTTTTTTTTTGAGGCAGGATTTCACTCTTGCTCTGGCTGGAGTTCAGTGGCATGATCGTGGCTTACCAGAGCCTCTATTTCCTGCGCTCTGGTTATCCTTCTGCCTCAGCCTCCCAAGTAGCTGGGACTACAGGCGCACATGGCTAAGTTTTTGATATTTTTTGTAGAGACAAGGTCTCCCTACTGCTGCCCAGGCTGGTCTCGAACTCCTGGGCTCAAGCAGTCCTCCCACCTTGGCATCCCAAAGAGCTGGGATGACAGGTGTGAGACATCACACCTGGCCTGTCATCGACACTTAATAGATAATTGGTAGATAAAATTTGAGTCTGTGGTAGTATTAGATGTTAAACTCTTTAATGGTTAGAGCTTAGAATATAGAAGTTATTTGAATGTGTCCCAGAGTTACCCCTTCTACCTCTTACCTGCCCAAGAAATTGAATCCGATCAGTCAGGTATTAAAGGCTTTTTTCTCCCTTGAAACGTTTTAATTAAGTATTGTAAGCCTGATGTATAACCCCCTTTTTCTCCTTAAAATAGAATCGAGGCGATGATCTCCTTCCATTATTGCGGAAATTTATTGCATCCTTCTTTAAACCTGGATTTGAGAAGTATAATAACTTGGATCTGTTTCGGTAAGTTGTAGAACTTTTGATTTATAGAGGAATGAGAGATAGTACAGTACATTGGAAAGATTACAGTTTTTTGTGTGTATTGATTACATTTTAGACTGTTTCTTTTTTAAGATACTTGAACACTCACAGAACTGTGATGAGAACAGTAGAATAGGTAGAATAATAAAAATGGAGGTAAGATACAAAATTTTTACATTCTTTGGATTAAAGGCATTATACAAAGTAAAGTCTTATATTAATATTGTAGGAATTAATACTTTTATTGTTCTTGTAAATTTCAGCTCTTAATACTATAGCAACTAATTACTGTGAAACAATCTCAAGTGATTTTTTAAAAATGCATTTTCATTTATTTGATTGGTGATCTAAAGTGGATGTAAATAATACGCTTTTTAAAAACAATTCTAAAGAAAAATGCTTTAGCCACTGTGATGTGGAGTAAGAAGTTTTAGATTATTTTCTCAATCATAGGTTCCTCAGTTTGTATAGAGCTCCATATTTACTGTCTTAATTTGTTTTGCTGAGAGTTGTTGTTTTGGCATCAATAAGAGGCCACAGCTAATTATGAGGAAAGGTTATGAAGAATGAGAAGGAGAATTCTTTTTCCTTCTTCCTCTTCATCTCTCTGTAGAGGTCAGCAAATCTTTTTTTTCTTAAGAGGCAGAAAGTGAATATTTTAGGTTTGCAGGTCATTTGGCCTAATCACTGTTACTCAACTATGTTGTGGTAGTGAGCAAGCAGCCATAGACAATATGTAAATGCCTGGGCATGGCTATGTTCCAATAAAACTTTATTTACAAAAATAGATGCAATTTGCTGAACCTAAGTAAAACAATATCAAAAGGAAAATATTGTATCATGATATACTCTATTATTTTATGTTAGAAAGAACTGAGAGAAGGAAGACTTAAGCTGAATGTCTTACAAAAAATTTTCTTATGGAAAATACTGACGAGTGAATATAAAATCTTGGTTTTATGTTAGCAAGTCTAATGTTTGCAATATATATTTTTCTTAGGCACTTCCTTTCTATACTTCCCCCTGCAGTGTTATATAAAAACAGAGTTTTTAAAATAACCCAAATGTTGTTCACTACTCTAGAATTTTTTGTGAACATGGCAGTTTTGTTTGAGACTTTAGGCCACTATTTCTTCCCATACTTAAGTCTTTATGTCTGTCCTCTTATGGTAACCATTTTATTGACATAATGATTTTAGTGCCCTTCCTGAAATTCTTTCTGCTCTGCTACATTCGAGATTAATATTTTGTAAATCATTACAAATGAAATAATTTTAAATGCAAATTAATAGAAAAGAATTGAACTATTTTGTAAGGAATTTAGAGATTGTTCAGCTTCCCCATATAAATTCCCCCTTTGTTTAAATTAGTTTGCTTTAACTTCTCTAACTCCAGCAAAGGATTAATTCCAGGCTGAATCAAACTCTTTACAGACTTGCTTGGTCTGATCTTCCCTTGGGCATGGAAGTAATTGGGTTAGCTTAAGAGAGAATGCTGCCAGTTCTTGCTTCGGTAACTAATCAAAGATCTTCCTATCATCTTTATGTCTGCTTAATTAAGCAAACTAAATAACAATGTCAATTAAAAAATATTCTCATTGCTAAGTCATCTTGCTTCGTTAAATTCTTTTGTGGAAATAGTCATAATTCATAATTCACTGAGAATTAGGAGTAAAAGGTATCTCGTGTATAGTATATTTAGATAATACTGAAACCTTTGTTTTTACAAAGATTGTGCATTTCTGTTAATTTAGAAAGTCTTTTCTAGGTCAGGTATTGGAAGAAAGGCACAGGATGAGATACTTTGTGACATTGTTATACTATTGTATGTTATGAATTTTTTAAATTTGTAAATGTAGTCAAAGTTTATTAATAGGAGAAATCAGTGTTCTTAATTGGTTCAAAATAACTTACACAATTTTATGAGTAGAAATTGTAAAGCAAAATACTTAGCCTATAATATTTACCTGGAGTTGAATTCTACCAGTTCTTTTTCTGTGTAATGTTTAGTATAAAGATGACAGGCAGAACTAGATGGGGTAGTTTTCATGTGTTTCAAATCAATTTGAAGATTAAGTAGATAACCAGAAAAATTAATTTGAGAATTTAATTCACTTTACTGAAGTTAAATTAGCCTGGGGATTATGATCTTACGTAGATTAGATTTGAAGTCATCTTTTCTGACTCCCTCAGTTTTCACTTGAGGAGACAAGTTCTTTGAAGTGAAGTGATTAACTCATGGTAGTGTAGCTAGTTTTGGCAAAGTCAGGATGATAACCTTCTAAATGTCCCATTTCTTCCCTTTCTGGTGTTTGCCCCCATGCAGCCTGTCTAATCCATTAAAACTTGTTTGTTTGCAGTCATTTTAAAATTCAAGGTAAATAGTTATACTAGATTGCCATTTTGGGGATCAATATATTTCCTTTAAAAAGATTGTTCTTAAAGATGCTTGTAAGTATTGTATACACAGATTCAAATACATAGGGAGGAAAACTGAATCAGTCAAATAGATTTCTTAACTGTTTTCTTAGAGCCTTTAATATCTTAATATGTACTTTGACTTTTTGAGAGGGGGCTATGTTGCAGTATTTTCCAACCTTATTTGACAAATGCCTACAGGCCAATGTATTATAGAATACACTTTGATGTTATGTCTAAAATTAAACTTAAATGGGGGATGTATGTGCATGACCGTATGTGAAAGAGAGATTGCTTTCAGATATCGGGTTTTATAAAGTTTTTTGTTGTTGTTTACAAAGACCTACAGATTTTGTGGGAGAATTTCAAGTATTTAGTTGTCTCTCTTTTTTTAAATTAGGTTTATTGGAGGATTATGATGATTTGTTTAATTTTGGAGGTAGAGTAAAAAATTCATTTTAGGAGAGAAGTTATTTATGTATAAAACAATGAAATTCTGAGTAAATGTGTGATTCTAGAGATGTGACCAAAGGGATATGATACACACATGAAAACAAAGTTTCACTACTTTCTAAAAATAGTTCAGGGAAATTTAAGTTGCACCTAAGGATTTTATATGTATATAATTTGTAATTAATGTGTGAGTAGACATAATTTCAGACAATATTTGGATTTTTTTTTCCAGGTATCTGTTAAATATCCCAGGACCACTTGACATTCCATCCCGATTATGTAAAGGGAATTTTGATGATGATGTGTTTAGCCACCAAGTTCCTTATTTGTGGCTGATTTACTGGTGAGGCATTATCCACTGTGGAAAGATGTTGCATACTGGGCCTGCATTTGCTACTTATTACTGAATTACACTGTGTTAAAATTAACCTGATGTTAAAGTCATGGAAGCAAAATGAAGAGATACTAAGGTTTAATACATTCTAGAAAAGAAAGTTCAAAAGAAGGATATCATTATCATATTACCTTTAGTGTTTAAAATATATTTCGTCATTTCTTGCCTAATAAAATTGAATAGTAAATACAAGTTTTCCTTCATTTTTTAAACAGCCTTTGTCATCCTCTTCAATCAAGTATTAAAGAGACAGTGGAGGCATATGAGGCAGCACTAGGGGTGGCCATGAGGTCTGATGTAGTACAGAAGCTTTGGATGGAGTAAGTTTAGATCCTCTTAATAAGAATGGATTTGGGGATAAAGGGATATGTGGGGAAAGGGGTGATTGGTGAGAGAATTACTGGCTTATTGGCAGTAACAGGAAACTGCCAGGGGGCTTGGGGAGGAGAGGCAGGATTGACAGTAGTGGGAATCTGCCGGGGTTGGGGGGGCACATCTCATCAGCAAGGGTACCTGCATAATGAACATCTGTATACCTAAGCTTGAATTGCACTCCACATCTTTAAAATAACCAAATAATTAATAATAATAATAGTAATAATAATGGCTTAAATCAATTTAAATTTTTAAAATCAATTTAAGTAAAAAAAGTTATTATTATTATTCTGAATTACAGTATTTTTCTTTTGGCAGTTATCTTGTCTTTGCCAATAATAGAGCTGCTGGATCCAGAAACAAAGTTCAAGAATTCAAATTTTTTACTGATTTAGTGAATAGATGTTTGGTTACAGTCCCTGCCCGATACCCCATTCCTTTTAGCAGTGCTGATTACTGGTCCAACTATGAATTTCATAATAGGGTAAGAACTTAAAACTTTTTTTCTTCAGCTGTTTGTATAAAGCAAAGGGGCTTTAAAAATGAAAGCAAAACTCCTATTTTATATCAAGAGAACTTTTCCAAGGACCACTTTTCTCCAGAAAAATTCATTATTATTATTTTTTTTACCAAATTTCTTATTTATCTCTTTAAAATCTAGAAACAGAGTCCTTTAAGGCTCAATTAAGGTTAAGTGCATATTGATTATGTTATATTTAAGAAAATTTAACATTTGAAGCAAAATTGAAGAATGTTAAGGTTTAGTGCTTATTGACAAAAAGATTCTGTTGTGATATCATCTGTAATATTTGCTTGAGTAATTGATAATTTTACTGAATGAAAAACTTTGTAACTTCAAAGTAAGTAAGAATTGACTGCCAGGCCCAGTGGTTCATGCCTATAATCCCAGCAATTTGGGAGGCCAGGGTGAGAGGATTGCCTGAGCCCACAGGTTCAAGACCAACCTGGGCAACTTGGCGAGACCTCATCTCTACAATAAATCAAAAAATTTGCTGGGCATGGTGGTGCATGCCTGTAGTTCCAGCTTCTTGGAAAGCTGAGGGGGAAGGATCGCCTGAGCCCAGCAGGTCAAGGCTGCGGTGGCTGGGAGCACGCACTGCCCTCCAGCCTGGGCGACAAAGTGAGACTCCAACTCAATAAAAAAAAATGGACTTACACATTGTGGCTGTTCTTTTTGTTAATATTTTGTCATAGCCATACACGGGGCATGAGAAAGCTGAAGTCAGGCGCTGTTTAGAATTTTAAGAGTAAATCTGATTCATGATATATTTATATAGTTATTTTTCTTTAAAAAATATATTTTCAGAAACCCCTTTTATTCAGTGCAATGTAGGCCAGAAAGCTTCTACTAAAACTCAGTGTAGAATAAAATATATCTGTGTTCATTTTTTTGTTGGGATGGTTTTGTTGCTTATCAGGATAATCAATTATTATGCTTTATACTTCTGTGCCATTCTTTATCCAGGATCACAAACCACTTTATGGACATTAAGTCATTTACACACAGGCATTCCATGAGCAAGATGTGGCAGGTATTATTAACTCTATGATTTGCCCAGCTGTACAGCAAGTAAAGGTAGACTCAGGAATGAGAACCTGGACTCCTGGCTTCTTGTCAGTATTCTGTCCATGGCTGTCATCACTAGATCATATTTCCTAATTCATATTTGGAAAGTCACTAATATAATTAGTAGTAGGAACTGTAACTCACAACGTCATACATAGTTATTTATACACTCATGTCTTAAGGACTATTTTGGTTTTCTCATTAAAACACATAGGTAATTGGAATTTACATTTTGGTTGCATTCATATCTCCCCTTCAACCTGTTTTACAGGTTATTTTCTTTTATTTGAGCTGTGTTCCAAAGACCCAGCATTCCAAAACCTTGGAACGGTTTTGCTCAGTTATGCCAACTAATTCTGGACTTGCACTGAGGTAAGAAAAAGTGAAATTTTTTTGGTCCTCAGTTCAATAATATAGGCTCTTCATATAAAACTTTTCCTGGAAACTTGATAGGAATAATTTGACCTTTTATTATGTCCTCATGGATATATATTACTTAATTTCAGTGTTGTTAGGCAGTATTTAGCTATTAATACAAAAGCCTATGTGAAAAATTTGCTTGCTTCAGAATACAATAATTCAAGTAGAGTTCATCTGTGTTTCCTATGTACTTACCATCTGTCCTTAGCATTATAAGCAGTAGATATGTTTTCTATGGCAGGGGAATATTACTTAAGAGATTTTCATATTTTCACATAGATCAGTTGCTCTCAAATATTGTCATACCTTAGAATCTCCTGAAATGCTTATTTAAAATGTGATTCTTAAGCTTGAACCCTCAAACCATATTTTTGAAGCACTGACTTAGGGATTTCATACATTCAGTCAGGAAGAGATTTCTGAACATTTCTTTATATTTCTTTGCTGTGATAGAATAAATCAATTTTCACCCCTAAGAAGTGTGCGTTTTAATCCACACTAATGCTTTGACTTCACTTGCACAGTCATTCCTACTGAATCAGTTGTATTTTGTGATTGTTAGTTTGTTTTATGGCTCATAGGATGCCTAAAATATTTATCAGATATTCCCTTGTGCTTTAAAGGATTTACATTCCACTTAACATATAGTGGAACAAATGATATAAGAATTTGGAATTCAGGTTATGACTAACATAACCATAGTATTTTATAATTAAATGTCTTAATAAGCTTGCCAATTTGCGGAAGCTAATAACAGAAATTTGAATCGTGAAACATTACCTTTGATAAAACATGTGAAATACAAAGAGAGGTTATCATATTCTGACATAATGTTCTAGGCATTTATAGAATATAGGTAGTTTAATTGTTGGTTTTGTTGGTAAATTCCCACATTCGTGTTTTGATACTTATTTGCTTGTCGTCATCCCTGTCTTTTTTTCCAGGAGAATAGAGAATTTAATAATGTTATTATACTTATATTTTAATTCAAGAAACATTCAAGATTAAGCATGCTCTAAGAAAAAAAAAAAACCAGGAAACTGCATTAACATATCAAGTCATTACTTTAAAGAAATTTAGGGTGGGGAATGAGGAGTGTTATTTGGAGAGAATGCTTTCATGTTCTATAGGAATACATGGTCTTATTTTAGCTTCCTGAGAATAAGCATAGCTTTTGACTGTACTTCTTAGTAGTTTGCACATTTTTCTCCTCGGGTAATTTTCCTAAGAGGCATTCTACAAATATTTCTTGAATTGCCTTGATGGAATTTAGCTCACCAAATTTTCTACTTCATCAGACATTTTGTTCATAGAGCACATTTGGGGCTCCCTACACTTGCAATGCTTTGTTCATTTTCCTGAATGTACTTTACAGGCTACTTCAACATGAATGGGAAGAAAGCAATGTTCAGATTCTGAAACTTCAAGCCAAGATGTTTACATATAATATCCCAACATGCCTGGCCACCTGGAAAATGTAATGTAACAATCATGTACATGTTTTTAATAGCTATTGCATTTATTTATAAGGTTTGTTCCAGACAGGTAAATCTGAAATGGCATCTGTTTTTTTTGTTCCTGGACAGATTGGTACTCTAATTTAGATTTGTTTTTAGCACTTGCTGAGGCTAATGCCAAGAGTGAGTGAGTGCTCCTTAACATTGCCTCTAAAAGCAAAAAGGGTAGACTTAATTTTTCTTGAAGGAGACCATCTAGATAACAAAACTGTTATCAGACAAATCTGTTATAGACATTTTAAGATATCTCTTTTGAAATGTAGTGTTTTCCCCTGTTATAGTCTGATTTCTTCTTTCTTTTAAAGGTGTTAGTGCCAGGTTTTTTGATTAGTAATTATGAGGCTTTTTTTTTTTTAATTGAACGATATTTATGTTCAAAACACTGGTCTGCTTTATTCTTGTAAAGTTGATAAAAATTGTTGAATTTTTCTTTTCACTATAGGTTATCCTCCTTGGAAGTTTAGCCTGTTACTTTCAGGAAGTTTTGTACTCAGATTCCCACAGTCAGTATTCTGCCAATGGTGGTGTTTTATTTTGTTCAAAGATATATAAATTTTTCTTCTCCCTTTTCTATATTCCTTTTTGTTTCTTAGAGCCATTGCTGCTGAGATTGTTCTAAAGGGACAAAGAGAGGTAAGCCATGATTGAAACTTAGATGGGCCACATTTTTATAGTTATTCTGCCCCTTTTGTTGATTTCTCAGTTTAAAAGGATTAAAGCATAGAGGTTAACATTTCAAGAGCTCTAAATGTTTGGAAACTCCAAACCCAACATAACCATTTTGTCTCAAATGTTATTATATTGTGAAGTACCAGTCTTTAAACAGATAGCATTATGAAGGTGTTTCTCCATCCTGTTTTCTGATAGAGTTGTGTGTATATCTATCTTATAGGTCCACCGTTTATATCAGAGAGCCTTACAGAAGTTACCTCTTTGTGCATCACTGTGGAAAGATGTAATGCTTTTTATCTTTTATTTTATCTTGATGTTTTCCTACAAATTTTCTGCATGTGCCATATCCATTGATGTGGTAATGCTCAGACTCTAGCTGAGTCTTACTTTTATGCTTCCCTGTCTTTTACAGCAACTCTTGTTTGAAGCATCAGAAGGAGGTAAAACTGATAACCTGAGAAAACTAGTTTCCAAGTGCCAAGAGATTGGAGTCAGCCTAAATGAGCTCTTAAATTTAAACAGTAACAAAACAGAAAGCAAGAATCACTGAACACTGGGTGCAGTCAGTTCTAAGTTCTTATAATAATTGCCAAAATTATTTGAATGATTCTTCAAGATTAGGCTGATCCCTGGCTAAGGTCTGTGTAAGGCAGACAAGCATTATTGATTATATCAAGTTCCCTACAATATCCTATCTTCAAAACCGGAAGCAATGAACATGATCCTCTTCGGTTGGATAAATGAACTTCCTGTTTGGCCTGCTTCTAGGCCCTGCCAGATTCTCATAACATCATGTACGTAAGTATAGCTCCTCAAAGTGACTGACATTTATTTTAATTTTGCTTTTTTGTTGTTGTTGTTTTTTACTTTCCCCTCTTCCTTTATTTTGTGTTGTTCCTGATTCACTTGACACTCTCTGATGCCTGAGAGATTCTTGTTTGGGATTTAATTTCCAGGGCTGTGTTTACAGTAAAAAAGCAGGCAGTCCCTTTTAGTTCTTCCTTTTTAAATCTTTTGAGATTCTTCATTT
Organism: Tarsius wallacei; assembly: GCA_963574415.1. Lineage (NCBI taxonomy): Eukaryota > Metazoa > Chordata > Mammalia > Primates > Tarsiidae > Tarsius > Tarsius wallacei. The sequence continues at coordinate 29,006 of CAUYQG010171598.1, read as the reverse complement.
CAGGATTTAAAACTTATGCAGTCCATCTTAAGGAAAGTGTAACTGCCATGGCCACAAGTCTGCTAGTTGCACTTGAATGCTCTATCAGGGTTGTTTATTGCCCTTTCTACGTTCTGGACTCCTTGCCGAGACTGTTTAACTTGAAGATTAAAGAAACTATTGCAAATGCCAGTGCATCAGAACCTAAGAGTGGTCAAATATTATGTGCAATTTTTTTTGTAAAGAAATTTTAATTTATAATAAAGTTTAACAGTTTAAAGAACAGTTAATATTTGAACTACTTTGTATTGAAATACTACCTTGTAGTATTAAAATTGTTTATATACAAAATATTTTTAATATAAGTTAACTTTTTAAAAAATCTTGCTGTCTTTATTCACTTTTCATACTGGTGGGAAAGGGGTGAAAATAGGAGATATGGGTATTTATCATAACTATATCAATACTTATCCTGAAACTGCTTTCCCATTTAAAAAAATTTCAGTGACTTTTTAGTTTATGGGACGATGGGTCCTATTCTGTTTTGAGGAGTGAAAAGAAGTTTGCACTATCATTAAATTTTTCTCAAAACCGCAGCATTTTAGACAGTGTCTCCCAACTGTAGTTTGAATGATTTGCTTAGTGATGTGCTGTCTTATGTTAAATATCAATATGACCAAATATAAAGAACACTCTATTTTTTGTTTTGTTTATCTTGGGTAATATATTTTCACCTTGACAAAAAAAAATTGTTGATGACACACACATTGCCACAAATCTGATCTTTCAGCTACATGCAGTTGGATTGTTGGAGGCAGAGCAGCAGCCCCATGAAATACGAGGCAAACTTGTACATCTTCACATTTGTATAATGCTTACTAAAAATAAAACCACATCTTGAGTCTCTATTCTGTGCCTATCTGATAGGGCAATTTAGCTAGTAAGTGCTGTTTGGTGGGATCACAAATGTGGGATCTACTTGTCTATTTCAGTTAACCAAAAAGAGAACTAGAGGCTTACTGGTTTTTCTCTAAAAACAAAACAAAATAAAAAAAATTGAGTTGATGATGTAATCCGGGAGGGATAGATATCCCTCCATTCTCCGTTGTATACATTTAACTATTACTTTGAAAGTTTATTCTGTTCTGATTATTTGAAGACAGTTGTTAGGTGCTAGTACTAGAAATTTCTAATCCCCTATAATGAGCCAGTTTTGATGTTAACTAATGCCTCAGTAGCTTTTAGGAGACATTGCTAAGTTTTAAACTTTTGTTGCATTAACAGTTTTATCAGCAATAACTATTTTGCCTCATTTTCTAAAAAAGAGTACTTTGCATTGGTGTATGTAGTGCTCCATTCAGGCTGTGGTTGCCACCCCACGGTCCCATCTGTGCAGGCTGTACGCTATTCAGGAATCACAATTCACATGTCTTGCACAGTCATACGGGGAAAGGCCCTGTTTCCTCTTTGATCAGTTGTCATATTACTATTTAAAACCATGAAGAGTCTTCTACAAAAATTTTGTTGCTTTAGAGATACCTTTTTTACTACCTTTTCTTCCTATTGTTTTATAAGCTTTCTTTAACCTCCACATAAAAATAGTAAACACTGTTTAAGGGTGAGTTCAATGTTTATGTTATTCCATATTTTTTAGTTTTTTAAAAAATAAAGTGCTTTCAACACAATAATTAAAATATTAAACAAAAAATCTGGGTTAAAGTTGATATGGTTATTATGGTAACATGAATATAAAAATATTTAACATACTGTACAACTATTCTTTCTTTGGGCAGTGAGTCATTGAGAGCTGTAACCCCTTGCTTCAGCCACTCCCGCTAGGGGACAGAGCATGCTCACAGAAGAGGCATTTTTAGACTGTGGGGTTTTATCTTCGATAAAGGAAATTGAGTGGCAGATTACAGTGTGTTTTTATGTGTTTTTCTTCATTTTAGAGAACAGACTAATATTTCCATTTGCCTCTTAACGGAAAGTGGACCTTGTAACGTTGTTGTCACTGGATTATCTAAGGCGGTTTGCTTTCAATTAAAGGGTATATAAACCTACATCATAAAGTAAGCAAGAATCTCCAGGTGCAACATCTAAGAGCTAAAGGCACAAAGCAGACAAGCAAAAGGTGATTAAGACTGACAACAAATGTAGAGAGACTTTATTGAAGATTGGAGTTCAAATATTTATTTTTCAAGGTTGTTGAAAAAGTAGGAACATGTGGCCAGAATACAAAGCAGGGCCAATATTCTTGGTTAAAGCTGTCATTTGTTCACAGATAAGTCATAATTTTCTCAAGTCTGCTTTCATATCTGTGTGCTAACATTAATGTGAGGAAAGAATGGGGAAATCTACTTTTAGTGACCTTTTGGGTTTGGGGATTATGCCTGCAGGTGTGTCATTGCCCCTCAGTGCATATTAACAGTAATTATTATACAGAACATTTTGGAACAGGAACTGTTCAAAAAAAGGCAGACTTCTAAGGAACATTTTGACATTGGTTTCTGTTTTGTTTCTCAGTTTCACAATTACGTCTATATCTTTATTATTCTAGACTGTGGTGATTCTTAATGTAGGTGGTAGAGCTGAGCTGAAAGGGGATTTTTTAAAAAATTTCTTTATTTTTTAGCATTCTATTTCATATACCACCAAAATATCCCCTCATTTTCTACAGGTGTTTCTCAGTTGTGTGTTTTGCTGTGGGGGATGAAGCAGTGATCAGTCACCACTGTCTTATTCCCATCTTTCACTACCACTCACATAACTTTCCTCAGTAGTTTTAAAAATTATTATTAATTTATTTTTAGTTACAACATCTTGCTGTCCCCCAGACTGGAGTGCAGTGGTATGATCATAGCTTATTGCAGCCTCAAATCTGGGCACAAGCAGTCCTCCCACCTCAGCCCCCAAGTAGCTAAAACCATGCCTGGCTAGTTTTTTGTAGTCAGGGTATCATTCTGTTGGCCAGGCCTCAAGCAATTTTCCTGTCTTGGCCTCTCAAAATGCTGGGATTGTATGTTTGAGCCACTGCGCCTGGCTCCTCAATACTTTTTGAACACTACTTTAGATACCTGTAACAAATGTGAAAAGATTTTTCCATTTTCTTTGATACCTTTGAGGTAGATAATGGAAACCTGTATCTTTACCCATGGTAAAATGGATAGTGTTTTGTTTCCACTTTTCATTTAATGGCCTTCACAGGAGAGGACCCTACAACACGTTTTCAAAGGCCTCACAGAAGAGAATCAGGCATGTTTAAAATCCCAGAATCCATTTGAGCTCTGTTCTAGACACTCCAAATACATAGGTGAAAAGGGATCCTAAGGATCCTTATATTCTGACAGAAGCAGAAGAGCCTAGGCCAAGGAAGCTTCTCCAAAGGGGATCCTAACTTGTGTTGGAGGTTGGGAAAGGCTTCCTAAACGTAAGCTTAATGGCTAACTCAGAAATAGGAGAAAAATTGAGGCCAATGTTTTCAAGAATTATGCTGGGCGTGGTGGTTCATGCATGTAATCCCAAAACTTTGGGAGGCCGAAGCAGGAGGATTGCTTGAGACCAGGAGTTCAAGACCAGCCTGAGCAACTTAGTGAGACCTTGTCTACAAAAAAAATTTAAAAAAATTTATGTCACTTCTACCTGAATATTGTAGAAGGATTTGCATATGTTTAAAAATCTGTTCATTTTTTTAAAAAGCCTTCTGAAAAGCTTTAACATTGCAATTTCATTCACAACTGACAGTTTGTTAGACATGAAAAGAAGTAAGACCGGTAAAGCTCCGTAGCAGCCTAATTGTCCAAAAAAGAGTGCTCTTGGGGGCACCCTGTGCTTCCAAATCAACATGAGCCTGATTGACTAGGAGTAATCCTATCAGACATATTTTAAACAGCCTTGGTATGCAAAGTCTTACTGGAATTGCAACTGCTGCTTGCTAGCTTTACTTATTTCCTCTCTTTAACTTCTTGGGTAATGCATGAATAAAGTGCTACTTTCAACATTTATTAGTATCTACAACTTGCAGAACACTTTCAATTCAGTCAAGGCTACACAGTTACTGTCCATTACTCTTTTTTAGAACTATAGCCCAACACATCTTCAATGCTTTAAGCTTATTTTTCCATATGACTCAATACCAGAAATGTTTGCAGTCAATGTGGAGCAAAGGAATAAAATGGTTCGGTTGAAGACCAAAAAACTTCTCATGAACTTACAAGAATGTGTGTTTCCTAGATTCCTAAAAAAAAACAAAAACAAAAACAATAAAACAGGTTCTAGAATATCTGAGGCCAATTTGGTTGGTCTTAAGTGGGTGGTGCTGTTGTGGGTCTGAATGTTTCCTTCAGTTCAGAGACAAAACTTATAGCCTAGAAAACTGAATAGAATGTTAAGAATACATTAGTTAGTTGTATACCAGATGCCATAGAATAATATGAATATTTTGCCTTTATACAAGACTTCAACAAATTTTGAAGGCCATCCAAAATGTAAACAAATATGACTTCAAGGGCCATCTTCTATGAATTGGGTAAAATTCTAAATCCAAACATGAAAATCATTTGCACAGCAATCCTTATAGTGTATACTGCATTTGCCCTTTGGGAACCTGAAAGCTTCAAGACTGATGGTCAGGTCAGCTGAAATCAAAGGTGGGTTTACATACAATATTGTTTGATCAATCAAGCAAACAATCTTGCAAATAGTCTTACCTAATGAAGTAAGCTGTATGAAAGAGAATGATAACCGGTGGCCTAAGGAAGCAGAACCAATTAAGAAGAGCGATAAAGGACTGGTGAGCTGTTTATGTTAGTGGATATTATCGGGGCATCTGCTGCCAAGGCCAAAACAAACACTCAGATTGGCACATCACAGGTTTATGAGACTTTATGTGGATAGATTTGGCATTTCATACTGGTTGAAATGAAGCTACAAAGAAAAAGCACATCTCTGAAAGATCTGGGTATTCAATTAGCTCTACCATTAACTAGTTGTGTAATTGTGATGGGTCATTTTATTGCTCCTTGTCTCCACATCAAAATATGGAAATCACACTTTCCTCAGATGTTAAGAAGTCATATTATAATAGAAATTATCTTTTAAAATGAGAGTAGTGTTTGGGATCATTTTCCAAAATTTTTGAGGGCAGAGATGCTACAAAGTAACAGTTGCTTCCTCTCGACATAATTTCATTGCTGTTACTTAATGAAGAGCATGTGACTCTACCAGTGCTCAAACATGAGTTAGTTGCTAATTCTAAGACAACAGAAAAGTACCATCTAAATTCAGTGGCTCATTCCTGGCATTACTCCCCAAAATAACAGGTAAAATAGTCATTAAAACCTTGATTTTCGTTTTTTAAGTCAAAAGGGATCAATATGAAAATCTTGTCAGCCGGAATCAGTAGCTCAGCCTGTAGTCCCGCACTTTGGGAGGCTGAAGTGAGTGGATTGCCTGAGCCTGCGGGTTCGAGACCCACCTGGGCAACTTGGCAAGCCCTCATCTCTACAATAAATCAAAAAATTAGCCGGGCGTAGTAGCGCGCGCCTGTGGTTCCAGCTACTTAGAAGACTTGAGGCGGAAGGATCACCGGAGCCCAGCAGGTTGAGGCTGCGGTGGCCGGGAGTGGCCACTGCACTCCAGTCTGGGCATCAGAGTGAGACTCCAACTCAAAAAAAAAAAAAAAAAAATCTTGTCTACTCCTATTTTCAATTCTGAGGATTATCAGCATGTTAGCCAGACTACTTTAGTGGTGTGAGGAAGGATAAAAACACCCCCTTAATTCAGTACTCAGAGTACTGCAGAGAATAATGATCCAAGCCACTTTCTACACTTCAGTGGAATTGCTTATGAAGGGTATAGCAGTATTGACCAATTTAAGTTTACTTATTTTAGCTGGCAGAAGCCATAAAATGATCTAACCATGCAAGAGGACTTGCATAAAGGTTGCGTGAAAGATTAAAACCCCCCCCAGGAACATAGTTTTAAGAGAAAAGAATTGCTTAAAAACAAGTGTGATTTTACTTTTAGTATGATTAGATCAAACCTGGCTGAAGCCATGGCCTCAGTGGTGGGAAGATAAAAATCAGAATGCAGAGCGGAGGGTAATTGGTAGTGTTGACTGTTGGTGATTGATACTGTTCTAAGTAAAAGCAATATGATCTAGTGGGGGTGGATTGGGGGAGGGATATGAGTCAAAATAGCCAAAAGTAAAATCCAATGCTTCCACTTGGATATGAATGAGCCTTCTTTATCATAACTGACGAAAATAGCCGTGGCTTAAAGTTTCTTAAGTAAAAGTTCCAAGTAGGTGGGCCAGGCAAACTGGTATGATACTCCATAATAACAGAGACCCAGACACCTATGTATTTGTCCTGTGACTTCCATTTCCCAAAAGGATGCCGTACATGTGCTAGTCATGTCCTGTACAAGGGCACATGGCCAAAAAGCTGAAATTAAACCTATGATCTGCTCATCAGGCATCCTAGGGCACTGGGTGAATCGGCATGGAGGAAGGGTGGCTTTTTAAAAAATTCGCACAAAGGGACCATTTAAACCCCAAGTTCTATTGGAGAGAGTGTGCCTTTTTCTAAATTGCACAGCAGTATCACGTGGGTTGGTAGTTCTGATGATTCTGGATGGCTTCTTAGTCCCAACTCTACTTTGCAGAAAGAAAAAATAGGAAGTGTGACAAATCCCGTCTTTTGTTGTTTTTTGTTTGTTTTTGAGACAGGGTCTCACTGTGTCACCCAGGCTAAAGTGCAGTGGCATTATCTCTGCTCTCCACAGCCTCAACCTCTTTGAGCTCAAGAGATCCTCCTGCCTCAGCCTCCCGAGAAGCTGGAACTACAGGTGTGCGCCACCATGTCCAGCTAATATTTGTTTTTGTTTTTTTGAGATGAGATCTTACTATGTTGCCTAGACTGGTCTCAAAACTCCTGGGGTCAAGTAATCCTCCTTTCCTGGTCTCCCAAAGTGTTGGGATTACAGGTGTGAGCCACCATGCCCACCCCCAAAACCCATTTCTTAAGACTACTCAGATGCTGGATCTACCACATCTGCTTTTGTCCTATTCAGACTGTAGACACCTGGCCACTGCAAGGGAGGCTAGGAAATGCAGTCTTTATTCTGGGTGACTGTGGACAACAGAGGTCCAAGCATGAAAAAGAGAATGCATATTTGGGGGACAATTAATATCTTTGCCACACCACCAAGTAGAGTAAACAGACAATAGAGTAAAATTGGTGACTTGAACCCAACTTGTTCTGTGCTTTAAAAAAATTATTTAAATAGTGAACCTCTGAAATCCCTTCTGGCTCTATAGTTCTACTCTATAATCTTGAGTTTGGAATAGGAAAACTGAAAGCACATTTCCCAGACTTAGCTGGCTAGCAGTTGAGATTGGGCACATCCAGGTGGTTGTAGACTTAAGTGGTCTATCAGTTTTCAGGAATGGGCATTTAATAATTAACACTTTACTGAGATTTCACTCTTTCAGACTTTTGTAGTACTTGGGGATCATTAATCCATTTAAATTCTCAGCTGAGGTGAGTGGATTGCCTGAGCCCGCAGGTTCAAGACCCGCCTGGGCAACTTGATGAGACCTCATCTCTACAATAAATCAAAAATTAGCTGGGCGTGGTAGTGCGTGCCTGTAGTTTCAGCTACTTGGAAGGCTGAGGTGGAAGGATCGCCAGAGCCCAGCAGGTCGAGGCTGCAGTGGCCGGGAGCAGCTACTGCACTCCAGTCTGGGCAACATAGTGAGACTCCAACACAAAAAAAAAAAAAAATTCTCACAGCACCCTATGAGATGTTATGATCTCCATTTTACAGATGTAAACTAAGTAATGAGAAGTTAGGTCACAAATGAAGTAGATGACAACCCAGGACGTTGACTTCTGAGTACATGCCCTTAATTGGCAATCTAAAATCCCTAGCATGGAGTTGGTCCACTGAGAGGCAATCTTGAGACCTTGAGATCTTTGAGGGAATTACTGAAAAAGAGGTTCTTTCTTTTTGTCACTAAGTTAGTAGAATGTATGCCTGACACAATGGTGGCTCCCTCGACACAGCACTGCTGGAGTCTATTGGGAGCGAAGCCCAAAAGGAAATCAAAGCTGAAAGGTGAACAGAGACATGTACCTGATAGCAGAAAGATTCACTGTGTCTGAAATAAGATACCCCTGGATTTTTTTGACATTCAAAAATTTTCATTTCTTCTACTACCTTTCTCACGCCCCTTTTAAAAGTTAAACGTCTAGCTGGATGTGGTAGCTCATGCCTATAGTCCCAGCTATTTGGGAAGTGAGGTAGGATGATTGCTTGAGCCCAGGAGTTCAAGGCTGCTGTGTGCCATCTGTATGTAGCCACCGCATTCCAGCCTGGGCAATATAATGGGACCACACCTCTAAAAATAAATAAAAATAAAATTGAGTTATCAGATTCAGTAGAGGTTCTTGTCTCTGAAAACACTAAGTTTAGCTAATCATGTGGACCTATGCCTAAAGAATGTAACCACTTTTAATGCGGAGGCCAGAAAATGGAGTAAGTTCTTACAGCTACATGAGTTGTGATCTAAGTAGAAAGTTTTTATTGAAGTTGAGAGGTATGGAAGAATGAACAGTGAGAGAATCACATATTTATATATGTAGGGGGTATCACTGAGAAGAGAAGACAAACTTCAGGAGGAAAGTAAAGTCATCATGCTTAAACTCTTGCTTTGGGGTTTTCTTGGATTCAAAGCTTGGCTATATGACCAGGGGAAAGTTCATTTAACAACGTTAAGCCAGTATTTCTTCATTTGTAAGATGGGGTTAATACTAGAGTTTATCTCCTTTGGGAGGGATAAAATAAAAGCATACTAGTAAAGGGCTTTAGAACAGTGCCTGGAACATTGTAAATAACACTACATTATGCTGTGGCATCAGCTAGCCACAGCAGATGTGAAATAGCAGAAGCTGAGGAAAGAGGCTTGGAAATGTGGCTTAGGGTAGTATTTCAATATAATAATAAAAAACTTGTGGAGGTGGAGTCTAATTAATTGAAAAAAGTTTCACTAGAGGAGGGAAGACCTGAGGAACAAGTAGAGACAGATAAAGTGGAATAATCGAGTAAGATTTAGTTTGAACCTCTATTTACTTGGTGAAAGAAAGCTCTAGTGAAGGTTTGGAAACAAACTGGTGTTGATGGATGGAGATGGTACTTGCAAAGAGACCGAAAATTCCTCAGTGTAGGGAATGTGCTGAAGAAATTACAGTGATCTAGGCCTTTGCTTCTTAACATGGTTCTGGATCTACATCATCAGAGACATTTGGAGCTTGTTAGATATGCTGAATCTCAAGCCCTATCCCTACTAAATAAAAACCTATATTTTAACAAGATCACCAGGTGATCTTATGCACATTAAAATTTGAGAAGCACTGTGGTAGTCTACAGATAAATGCATGGATATCCATCATTTAAAATACAAAAGTAAGAAGAAATGTGACCCCCAAACACCGGGACATCTATTTTAATGTCTGTAATACGGTAGCTACAAGTTGCATAGTTTTCTTCAAGCTCACTGTCTCATCATGCAGTGGGCACCTACCAGGTTTCAGAAACACAGAACCAACCATTAATTTCCATCCTCATCAATGCTCTTTACTCCAAAGCTGTTGCTAAGGAATACCTCTGGCTTCCTAAGTTTTAAATATTTAAGTGCTGTTGAAATTTAAGTGAATCATAATTCCTTGCTTATTCAGAGGAGAAGTGTATTAGTTACCTGTTTCTGTGTAACAAATACCCCAACACTTAGCAACTTAAAGTAACAGATATTTATTATACCACGGTTTCTGTGGGTTAAGAATACTGGAGTGGTTTAGCAGGCTCGTTTGACTCTGGGTCTCTCAAGCTGTTGGATAGGGCTGCAGTCAGTCATCTGAGGCTCAACTAGAGCTGAGGGAACTGCTCATGTAGTTGCTTTCAGGCCTCAGTTTCTCACCACATGGATATGTTCACAGACTTGACTGGTTTCATGGTAGGGCAGCTGGCTTCACCAAGAGCTAGTGGGCTGAAAGAGAGGGAGAACCAAAAAAAGAAGCTTCTGTCTTACAATCTGCTCTTGATAATGATATGTTATTATTTGTGCCATATGCCATTGATCAAACAGACCAAACCTAGTACGCTATGAGAGAATTACATGATGGTGTGAATACCAATGTGTGGAGATCATTGAGGGGTCATCTTGGAATCTGGCTACTACAAGGGTGGAAAAATGCTTTCCTTTCTGCTACCAAACTCATCAATAGCTCCAGGCGCAGATTGTACAGCTGGCATTCTCTTCAGTCTCTGTGGAGAGGAGGGAGCTGAAACAGTGAATGACTTGCAGATCTCACCCATGTTCAAACTACTAGGGCTACTGATCCAAGCGGAAATGGATCTTAGTATTAATTGGGTGGTGGGAAAAAGGGAGTATAAAAGCAAAGAAGAGCTATTCAGTTGAGACTGCCTTTATATTTCAAAAAAAAATTGAATGCAAAGCAGTTCCAGCAATTCTTTAAGTCATAATTATATCAAAAAGCAGATAAGGATGTTTTACTTGAAAATGGTCAAACCGGCTCCTCTAAAAAGGCCATTTCTTCTGGGCATACTAACTTTGCTTGGTCTTTTATTTCTTTAAAATAAAAAATACCTGTTATAGAGATTAAGTTTTGCTATTTTGCCCAGGCTGGTCTCGAACTCCTGGCATCAAGCAAGGTGAGTCACCATTCCCAGCCCACTTGGTCTTTAAAATCTAGAGCCAAAGAAGCAATGAATGATGAGTATAACTAAATGTAGGGCAAACTTTTGCAACTCCTTAGCAAGAGGTCTACAAATAGTGAAATAAGCTTCAATCCCATTGGTTCCATTTCCCTTTGAAATGAGACTGCTTCTTTCTGTTTCAGTTAATGCTGCTTGCTTCCTAATCAGCTCTGTGTATCTTTACCCTGTTCATTTCCCACACTGACCCAGGCCTATAACCAACCCAACACACTATACATCCTATGGTCCATAAACTATTACAATTACAAAAATAGCCAGATGCAGTGGCTCTATCCTATAAGCTCAGCATTTTGGGAGGCAGAGGCGAGGTGATTGCCTGAGCCCAGGGGTTAGAGACCAGCCTGGGCAACTTGATGAGATCTCGTCTCTACAGTAAATCAAAAAAATTAGCTAGGCGTGGTGGTGTATGCCTGTAGTTCCAGCTACTTGGAAGGCTGGAGTGGAAGGATCACCTGAGCCCAGCAGATTGAGGCTGTGGTGGCCGTGAGTGTGCCACTGCACTCCAGCCTAGGCGACAGAGTGAGACTCCATAAGTAGATAAAATTACATTCGAAAAAATGCATAGAAGAGTTATTGTCCATCTCCACTGAATTTTGGCTGGGATGGATACGTCCAGTAACATGTAAAAGATAGTTAAAATTTTCTCATTACAAAGGTATTCAGAGAGAAAACTCTGAATATTCCAGAGATTTCTGTGGGTAAAATCAGCTACACAATCTTTTTCTAATTATCATAACAAAGCAACATATCAGGAGTTACTGTTTTTCTGTTGAGAAATAAAGCTATGTTAATAAGACACAATGACATTTGCTCTACTTTAGATCAAAGGCTCCTCTAGGTACCCCAGAGGACCATTTCTGCCCTTATTAGGACAGAAGCCTTGGGTAAAAAGTGCAAACTTTTTCTTTTTTTGTGGTCTCCCTTGCTGTTGCTTCCAGTAAACCTCTCAGCGGCTAGCAAGTTTTGACTAAAATACTAAGCAAGATAATTTTCTTACTATGGACTGAAGATTTAAAATTTGAGAAGTTAATCAGATAAGTATCAGATATTCATGAACAGTATATCCCTCCAAGGAAAAGAAAACCTTTCCTATAATTAATACATCTTTATGACCTATTCTACTATTTCTTATTTTTACAGTTAATAGGTATTTTAGTTCATTTGGGCTGCTATAACAAAAATACCATAAACCAGATGACTTATAAACAACAAACATTTATTTATCATAGTTCTGGAGGCTGAGAAGTCCAAGATCTAGGAGCTGGCAGATTTAGTGTCTGATGAGGATCCAGTCTTTGTAGATGGCACCTTCTATGTCCTTACAAAGTAGAAAGGGTGAGGGAGCTCTCCAGGGTTCCTTTTATGAAGACATTGCTCCCATTCCTAAGGGTTCTTCCCTCATGACCTAATCACCTCCCAAAGACTCCATCTGTAAGTACTATCACACTGGGGATTAGGTTTCAATATATAAATGGTAGGGTGCATAAACATTCAATCTACAGTGAGTCACATGTATAGCACAGGCCAAAAAAGACACTGCTGCCCTGAGAAGCTTCTAAAAGAGCCTTGTCCATGGACTTCTGCAGAGGAAAGTTTAGCCATCAGGGTTTTGGCCATTTGATCTGACTTTCGCCTATCACCACCATGACTAATTGGATCAGAAGGTGTGATACAAAAGCAGCTTACCCTACATGTTGTCTGAGCAATGATTCCTTCCCCAGCCCCAAGAGGCCAGGCTCCCAGGAACCTGCCCCACAGAGACAAACAATGGTCAACCAGATTCTTTCCCTTCTAGAGTAGGAGTGAAAGATTCAGACTGAGACAAGTCAATTTGTAGTAAGTACAAGCCCTCAGGGAAATCTTAGCTGGGAAGTGTTGGGAGAATGGGCTGAAGTAATGAATAAGCACAAGTAAATAAAATTATGCAATAGAGAAGTTACAGAATGGAGATGATCTATTGGTAGCAACAGAAGTGTTTAAAGCAAAGATAAAGAAAAACTAAGTTGCCATAGAGTGAAAGACCCACAAAGTTAAGGAGACAACAAGAATACTCCATCCCAGGGTTGGGTTGAAGCCTTCGACTTCTTCAACAACATGCTACAGTCCCAGGGACCAGCCACATGTGTCCTCCCAATAACCCTCTATTCACCCTCATTACTTAGCACCAAAAGACACTAAGTAGCGACAGTTATTGAATATTTCACCTTAGTGTCCTAATACTTACCTCCTGAGGTCAGAAATAAGGGGAAGGAAGAAGAAAGGCAGGGAGGAAGTAGAGTGAGAGGTAAACATATAAGGACTTTAAAAAAAAGCTAAAGAGAAAATTTGATGTGTGGTATCTCAACTTTGCTATCCATTTTTCTCTGGTGCTGGTATTCCTGTGCCTCTGACTTACTTGATTACCAGTTCTTCTCATTACCTGGGGAGAGATAACGCCAAAGAGAACAGATCTCACACACCTGCTATAACTTCAGGGAGTTGGTACTGTTTCATCTGTAATTTGAAGGCAATGATCACAGTCTGTTAGGAGCTGAAAAAATTAAGGAACTTTTCTAGCGTTCCACATTAAGTCTCTAACTAGTGGGTTTAAATCCCACATCTTCACCATACTGACCAAATGAATGCCTACCCACTCATGACACAGAACTGTGCCCTCTAGTTTTAGGATGTTGATGAATGTATTACTTCTGTCCCTGGCAATCTCCTGAATCTGACATTTCTTCCAAGAAGACTAACACAAGAATTCATTGAAAATATTGGGAATTGGGAAATTAGCTGTTATTTTATCTAGCATCTCACTCACTATGAGTGGCATATATATCTTCTGCCAGTTTCAGAATCCAGACAAGCTAAAGTTTCATCATTCTACCCAGTCAGCTTCAGAGAATCTGTGTGTGAGATGAATAAGTCAGTGCAGAATCTGAGTTCAACATCTTTAGAAATGTTCAAAAGGAGAACATTGAAATGGGGATATGGCTACACAGCCCATGACCACTTCACTTGCAAGAAAAAGTTACCATAACCTAAATGTAGTTTAAGGGCTCTGTGGCCTGAGAGAGAAAATGGTTAGTGGCCTAGAAGAAGACCATTTCTTTTATCTGTATAGTGGAACTGTAAAATAAAACCTCCAAATGCCAAAGAGTGTGAATAGAACTAGTATGGTCACAGTGAATCCCATCTGTTTACCTAGGACTTGGTCATGCTGGTCAATGGGCCCCTGACCGGGTTAATCATAAGATTAACCAAAAAAAGCAGGATATTGTTATTTTTTCAGATGTTAGAGCTTTTTTTCCTAAAAGAACAGGTGTTGCTAATTTTATTTCCTTTTACTACCTTGCTTTTCTATTCTTAGCCAAAATTAAATAAAAAGATATTTTCAATTTTATATGAAAATGATTTTATCTCTAATAACACTTGAGAAAAAATGATGTGCAATAAAGCCACCTAACCTATTTTTCTATTAAAATGTCATTCAAAATAGTTTGGTATAGGTGACATATGAACAGAAGGACTAAACATGATGAATTTTGTTGATGTAACTGGTTGAACGCAAAAGCAAAGGTGATTCCATTTTGACAATAAAGTCTTAAGTCTCAGTTTAAAAGGTGCCTTTCTAGAGAAAGCTTTCCTGAGCTCTGTATGAAGGCAGCATGCACCACTCCCAATAGACTGTTTGGAATAGCTTCATTTCTTTCATCTATCTTCCTTTCTTTTTCTTTCTTTCTTTCTTCCTTTCTCTCTCTCTCTCTCTCTTTCTCTCTCTTTCTCTCTCTCTCTCTCTTTCTCTCTCTCTCTCTCACTGGGTTCGCAATAGCTTTATTTTCTTCTTTCCTTCTCGGAGTCTCACTCAGTCACCCAGACTGGAGTGCAGTGGCACCATCATAGCTCACCGCAGCCTCCTTAACCTTCTGGACTCAGGCAACCCTTCCACCTCAGCCCCCTGAGTAGCTGGGACTACAGGCATGTGCCACCACGCCTGGCTAATTTTTTGATTTTTTTTGTATAGGTGAAGTCTTACTGTGTTGCCCAGGCTGGTCTTGAACTCCCAGACTTAAGCAATCCTCCTGCCTCGGCCTCCCAAAGTTCTGGGATTACAGGCATAAGCCACCGTGCCCAGCCATTCTTCATATGTTCTGTCAGATACTTCCATGTTTATATTTGTTTATTATCTATCTCCTGCCATTGGAATGCAAATTCCAGACCCTGTTTTGTTATCCCCTGTGCATTGAACACTACACATAGTAGGTGTACAATATTTGAATGAATAAGTCCATTTTTGAAAACATAAAATTATTAACCACTTAGTCTAGGCTAGCTCACCAGTTATTTATTTATTTTTTATTTGTTTTATTTTTACTGTTGTTCAGTCTGTCAATTTTATTACATCTTTTCCCCTTCTTGCTGTAGATTGATTTATTTGTGGATATAATTTCAATTCCTTCTGATTATGCTGTATTCAAGTGGAGAACATTTATCAGGCAGCAATGTTTGTGTGAGGTATATTATAATTAGCGTTTTGCTAATAACATAATAAAGTGTGTGGATTTATTTTTAAATAAATTAGAGCAGATTTAAGGTTTTTAAAAAATGTATTACTAACTTGTGTTTTCTTGAAGAGGAGACAAAGGGGTGGGCTGCCAGTATTTGTTTTTGAGTAACCAAAAGCAAGTTTGTTGAGAAGAAAGATTGAGATGCATTGCTCCAGAGGCAACTTTTGTATCTGCTGCCTGGGCTAAGAGGAATAAGATTCAGCCGAAGATAAACCATGTATGGTCTGTACGTTGGCTGCCTGTTGACTAGGTTTGGGCTAAAGCATGTGGTTAAGTCTGATGGGGAGGTGTGAAACAGTGTCAGGTACCCTGGAAGTGCTCTGTAAACATGGTTTCATTTTGCAACCCTTAAAATACGAGGAGGCTCACCACGGAAGCTGGTAGGTTCTGGCACAGGTGTCTAGAAAATTCATTTCATTTCTTATGTTTGGAGAATGGGAACAGTGTATTTCTTTGTGCCCTGGGAATTGTGTGTCCTCAAGTTTTGGCCTTAACGTGGTATCAAAAGAGATTTCTTAAAAGGAGGGAGAAAACTCACCCACGTGTTAAATAATTTAAAGTTGATTTGTTATTTGTACATTTCTTTTTAATTGTGTGGGTTTGTTTTCCTCACATTGCAAAAGAAGTTTGAGATCATTGTAGGTTCTGGCTATAAAATCTAAACTAATGCCTGGGGGGGGGGGCGGATAATAAACTTCACAGTATCATGACAAAATAGCTTATTAATCATAGTTAAACAATCCAGGAGTTGGTAAAGATATTTTGATTTATTCTTGTGTATTAAAGTACAAAAATTTACACAGCAAAGGTACTTGTACTCCAAAAATTAAAAACACTTAGAAGACTATATATATGCCTATGGACTCAATAAATAGACATAAAAATATTTTGTTTTATAGTCACACATTTTATTACAAATTGATTTTGTACCCAATAGAAAAGCAAATTTGGAGTCTATTTACAAGTACTATATATTTACATATATTATATACAGTTGGTGAATTTAGAGAACATGGGTAGAGCAACATGATATATTTGGAAGAATATGCCACTGTACGTGGTTTATTATCATGGTCTTTAATGTTACTGAATCTTTACTATAGTAATAAATACAGTTCTATATTTACACATCTTATAAAACATCTTATAATGTATTTTTTTCAAACCCAAGTTAAAACATCTGATCAAAATAAACATGCTTATATAAAAATATATCTACCGAACAGCCATTTGGTTTGGATGATTGAAGCTAATGTAGGATAATAGCAGGTAAGAATTAATGCTTTGACTTTTATTACTTAATAATTTGCCTCTTAAAATACCTCAATATAATATGGAATAAGCAGAGAAAAATGTTCCTGACATCAAGTGGGTTGATTCCAAAAGAACACAGCTAACACCAAGCTAAATAAACAGGATAACATATTACTGAGTCTCTGTTGAACCCAAAGTGGAATCAGACATTGAGTTTGCTAGAGTTAGTAGATATGCAAGGGTGAGAAGTTACGTCAGTGGACCTAGTTTACGTCAGGTCTGCATTTGATCGGTATATTTTTTAAATTATTCATTTGTATTTATTTTAGAGAAATGGGGTACAATTCAGGATTACGTAGAAGCACATTGGTTTGAAGCAACTCATAAAAATGTCTTGCAAAAAATGTGCACTCACTCAGAAAAAAAAAATCCCAGGTCTCTTGCTACCTTTTTCCGGTATACCCATTGCTGCCAACAACATTTCCTTCTGATCTTTGGGCACCAACGAGTTAAAATAACAAGACAAACTTCACTTGTACATGATTGCACTAGTAACCATTTAAGAATTTCAGTTCATTTTCTTTTAAGTATTTGTAAGCAGTTTTAGTTCATTGAGGGTAGAACCCTCTAGTGCTGATACATGAAACCTGATATCGCTGAAAATGATCTCAGTATGAGTGAGTTAATAATGCTTTTCATTTACCATCCAAGGAATTGGTGACTTGGAAGGATCTTTTCTCAGGAAAAGCATAGAAAGACTAACATCTCCACATGAGTCATGACTTTTACTTAGTCATTTAAAACCTTTATTTTCTTAAACCTCTACCCATCTTTTAAGGAGTTCGTGGGTTTAAAAAACCATTTTGTAAGCAAGTGAGTTCTTCCTCCTCTCAAATGATTACATTGTTGAGTTTAAAGAGAATACAATAAAATTATGGAGAATCTTTTCTGAAGAAAATTTTAATCTGCTTTTTTGATCTGGGCTCACCTAAATAGTGTGACTGATGTATCTCTTAGCTGAAAATATTATACAAGCAGCATTTTAGACTTATATTTCACTCTCAAGTATCAATAGGTTTTCAGGCTTTTCACATCAACTGGAGAGATTTATTTTTGGTTTTTAAACCAAGTTTCAGCTCAGCTCTTCTTAGCTACTGCTCTGATGTACTCAATCTCACCTTTTCAGGTTTTTAACTTTGCAAAACATTCTATTTCACATATTAATTAGAGACATGGGACAAATGTCACAGATGAAAGATGACAGTTTTCAGTCATTGGATAAGTTGGTGATGGCATGGAATTAGGAGGCAGGTCATAGGCTATGCTGGAGCTGGTAAAGGTCACCAAGGCTTGTGTTGAGTCACAGGACTGTTTTTCAACATCATCAGAGTTAATAGACATCAGGCTTGGGTGTTTCGATCTTGTCCAGAAGTGGGTTCGTTTTCCTAGGCTCCCCCGATCCTCCTTAAAGTGGGGATTGAAGAGGATGTAGAGAAGGGGATTGAGACATGCAGGAAGTGGGACAATCACCAGAAGGATAAACTTGATTACTTCAGGACTGATAAATGTGAGGTTTAGTAAAGAGGAGAAGGACAAGAAAGCCACGGGGCAGTACAGGATACAGTTGGTGAAGAGCAACAGGGCAATGTGCTTCACCATAGAACAGTCCCAAATGTTCTCCAGGTCTCCCTTTTCCAAATTACAGTAGAGCTTGGTGTAGGCAATGGTCATCACGAGGAAGCAAAGGGAGTTGAGCAAGACGAGGGCGACCATGTAGCCCGTGGTGCTGGGCTCCCCAAAGGGCAAGGGCAGGCAGAGTGGGGAGGCACTGTACTCGCTGCCACCCAGCAGGGGAACCGTGGCCATTGTCAGGGCCAGCAGGGCGCAGAGCAAAATGATTGCTTTCAGACTAAAAAAAGGAGTTTTTGTTTCAAATTTTGTAGAACATTTCACAGAGAACCCACGCTCCAGGGCTGCCAGAGTAAGCAGGAAAACAGATGATTCTGAAGCAAAAATGGACAAAAATCCAATGACTTGGCAACCGACCCCATTCTCCCACCACGCACCATGTCGTGCAAAGCTGCCAAAAGTGAATGCATCCACGCCAGCTAGCACAGCACTGGAGACCCCCATGAGCATGTTCACCACTGCAATTACCCCAATTAAAAGTTTTATGGAGGAAATGTACAGATGGGATCTGAACACTGTTGAAGTCACCAAGGCATTACAAGTAAGTGCTAGAACTGCTATGGTCCACACTCCGATTCTGACCAGCCAGCTACCAAGCAGGTGTTCACATGGCTTGAAGGGGCCTAGAAGTCCAAGGAAGAAAAAGACTGAGTATCAAATTAGAGTTTACAACTTTTGCTAAATTACCCCTTTTTTCCCTCTCATTAGGACACCAAGAAATAGAGGCCAGTAATAGCCATAATAACACACAGTGCCCATGTGGCATGCTCCATTTTCTTAAACCACTGTTTTTGGATCCAAGATGACCTTGGATCTTCTGTGGCACTGGCTGGGTGAGCACACCATGTGATCCTGTTCCAAGGGTAAACAGGAAGAAATGGGAATGGGGAATTTCAATTGCTTAATTAAAGTCCCCAAGATACAGCTGTGTTGGGGCCAGATCAGATGCCAGATTTCCTGGACTTTTCCTTATATTTTTCAGAATGCTTTACTAAAGTTCCATAGGCAGAGAAGGAGAATCCCAGGGAAATTGTCCATTTTATTAGTAAAGGAAGTATGGATTGTATGAATGTGCATTTCATGAACATCTCATCTTAGTTTAGATTGACATTTGATGTTAGGGAGCAAGGAACAATCTAATTGTTGAACATAAAATATCAACCCTTTCCAGCTGTCTTTTTGTCAACTGACCCATGCTGTTTCTTGGAATGGGACCAACTATTAAGTGAATTAAAAACTACTTCTTTCCTTTTCTCTCTGTCTCTTATCTGTACAAACAATTATTTGCTTTCACCAAATTGCTGTTTATAGGGAAGACTTACAGTAAATCGCTTTCAAAAACAAGTAATTACACAAAGCAAGGATATAGCATACTACTTCAAGCTAAATTGCTAATATCATTTTTAAAATTACATATGCCTCTAACAACGTACTTGATTTTTTAGTTTACATTAATTTGAATCAAAAGTCCTTCCTCCCAGTCCTATTTTCAAATGGAGAATAACTTCAGGTAATGAACGTTTGTATTTTACAGGTTGCCATTGAGAAGGATATTGATGAACCACAAAGATGGCACAGATTTTACTTTTAACGTGTAGCTGCAATGTTACTGATAGACTTGGAGTCAACGGTGTATAATGTTGCTGAGGCAGTTTCGTTGCCTTTCTTACCTGGTGAAGGTGAACACTGCACTGAATGAAGGGCTTTCAGATCTTCCTCAAAGTCCAGCAGGAAATCTTCAAGGTCACGTTCATCTGCAGGAACGAGAAGTCCTGGAATGATACATTCTATCTCTCTTTTTGAGGTACCAAATTCCAGAGAGGAGAGTCCTGTGTTGTTCTGGAGACACGAACTGTCACAAAGGGAGCCAAAGGCCAGAGAACTACTTTGCCTTTGACTCTGGCTTTCTTGAAAATTTATTATAAATTTGTCTTTGGATGTTCTATTTAAGCTACTATGACATACTGTTCCAGCACAACTGGGAGTAAGGGAGAGTGACTTTCACTCTGAATGGAGACCACGGATTCCAGAGTATAACATCTAAACCCCTTTACTCTGTTCTTGTTCCATGGAGCTCATGGTGTCCCCAGATTATAGACCTAAAACAGAGAAAGACTGTGGGCTTCTTCATTCAGACCAGGAACCACTTTATCCAATTTTTTCTAGCCCTGTGATAGCTATAGTGCAAATTTTCTAAGCTGTGTTCTCTGAGCACAAGAGGGAGAGTAAGTTCCAGGCTTTCCTGGGGAATTCTGCATAACAGAGAACAAATAAAGTAAACTGCTTGGTGCTTGGTTTAGCTATCCATGAAATAGAAGTCATGATTTGACATACTTTCTCGAAGATACAGATTGCACTGGTCCTATGTGGGACTTGAGCGTCAATATTTTTCAAAAGCTAGTGTGTGCTAATATGTGACAAAGGGTTGAGAATCACTGCCCTTGAAAATAAACTCCATGAAGGACCTTTTCTTTCTTGTTCATTGTGTACTTTCAGGGCCTAGAATGGTGCCTGGCACATAGTAGGCTCTCCAATATTTTTGGGTTTTTGAGTGTAAAAGTGTAGTTGAAATTAGAGTGGGTGAGGCAGAAGGAGAAAAACAAGAACAGGATGCATGCTGTGGCCTAAAACAAAAGAACCAAGGATCAACATGTCAGCTCTTTAAACAGATATGCAGGCAGGAAGAAATGTTAAGGTAATCTGCAGACAGACTGAATCACACTTGCTTTGGAATCAACAAATCATTAAGGCCCAAAGGATAAGAAGCCAGTCTGTTTAGCATTTGTGCAAACTTGCAAGGTTGGCAGGAAAAGGAGGGGGTGCTGCCCATAGCACCGCCTCATTACCACAGGTGTGATTTGAGGTGCATTGCTATCTGTTTAGGTAACGTCTTATTTTAAGGAAAGCCAAGTGCTCTACAGACATTATCTCATTTCACCTTCCTGACAGATATCCCTGTAGGGGGTAGGAGGGGAGAATGATTTAGAATTGCTTGAATAAACAGTTGGATTCTTAAACCCTTCTGCTAAAATATGGGAAAATCTAAAATGACTATATCTTCCACTCCTTACAGGCCAGAAGAATAAAAGTGGATTCTATCTTCTGGAGAAAAATGATCTGAAGCATGTTTGAAAAAGGTATCCACATGGATAGGATCATTTAAAAAGTTTATAGAAACATTGATATCAGTAATCACTCCTGAGGACAATATATGGTAAGGGGGATCTAATTGTAAACAAAAAAATTCACTTAAAATTAAATTTTAAACTGAGCCCTGATGGAGCTTTCTCTTTCTCGGGAGTCTTTAGAAATGGAATTGAGTCTTTAGAACAACTTGCTGGGCTGGTTACATAGGAACTTGTCTAAAGTTCAGATGATTGGTTGGATGACTTTTCAAGACCTTTCCAGTCACAATTTCATCACTATGACATAGAGGTCCTACCTTGAACCTGAAATATTCCAGGATCTTTCTTAGGAAGGTCGTCCATACTGCTGTTGTCACCTTTATTCCATTGATTAGACATTTTGTAGACATTCTCACATACTCCAAATGCACAACACTGATAGGCATAAGGCATTTCTATAACCCTTTAAATAAATAAAACCAAAACAAAAACACTCAAAGAAATGGATTGTTAAATACAGTGTTCATCTTCTTTTACCCAATGAGTCTACCTTTGGATTTTAGCCTAAGTAAATATCTCAAAATATAAGCTATGGGTATAAGGATTTTCATTATATTATACTAGTAACAACAATGGAGTTATTAAAAATTGTCACTAAGAAATGTTGACAATTGCTGAAGTTGGGTGATGGAACTTCCATCTCCCAAATGATGACAAATTTCCAAAATGAGAAGGTTAAAAATGTCTGCTAAGAAAATTGTAGCAACACTAAAAAAGTGTTTGTGGCCTAATGTTAAATGACTAAAACAGGATATAAATTTATATGCACACTGATTCTAACAATGAAAAATATACTTGGAAACAAAGTCTGGAAAGAACTTAAAATGTTGTTTAGGGAGAACTTAAAATGTTTTAGATATTTGTTTTTTCTTCTACTTTCACAACTCTCTTTTGGGGGTTATATTACTTTCATGGTTTAAAAAGTATGATGGTTTAAAATACAAATATTTTAAATATATATATATAAGAAGTACCAAGATACTTCTTTATCAATGATAAGTATAACAGGCTTTAAAGAACACTACTTTCTCAAACAAATATTAATTTAGTGCATTTTATTAAAACATACACACAAGCTAGATAAATTAAAAATTATAAACAAAAGTACAATAATATTATAATGTTATTTAATTACATGTCCTAGTTTATATCACATGGATCAATGGTTTTCAAACTCTTTCCATGAATTCTGATTCTGGGAAGCAGCTCTGAGAAGGAAAGGAAATATGGTCAGGAAGACACATTCTCCCACTTCAGGGCTTGTCCTAATGATGCTCCAGGGGTAGGGGCCTTGAGGGCATGAAATGCAATTCAAAAGGGTCTCATGACCTCATAAATTTAGAAAACCACCATAGTACGTCTATTATTTCGCATGACCACAAATGTATCTTATTAGTTTTAATGACAGACTCACTTGAGTTCTGGAAAGTTTTCAGATGATATCAAGCTCTGTAAGGCATGATTTCCTGTTAATTTTAAGTGAGTTAAACCATGTAACCCAGTTACAGGAAAAGACGACAGGAGGTTGGACGATAGGTCCCTGCAAAACATCAAAAAACAATTGGCTTTTAGTCTGTGTTAGCATAAAACATTAACGTTAAAAAAAAAAGGCAATCTAAACTGCTGATCATTAAACTGCTCAATAAAAACTTCTAAGCAGGGCCCTTACTCTTAATGGTAAAAGTAACCATTTTGGTTTTAGCTCCTGATAACTTTTCTATTTACAATCAGAATTTCAGGGGAGGGAAGTTTTAATTGTATCCAAATTGTTCTATATTCAGCTTCATTTTGTCAAGTGAGGACATCTAAAATCACGGGGAAGTTGCTATATTTAATCTGAAAAGTGATGCTAACTGGATTAAGAGTGAGAGGTAGAAAAAGTGAAAAGGATTTATTCCCTTTCTTCTTCTCCCAACTGCTGTTTGACCAGTTCCTTCTTTCTTGATTAGAGAAGAGAAGGGGACAGGAAGGAGCAAGAGATGGAGAGTGAAGGGGGAAAAAAGGAATAGGAAGGTTTTCTATCAGCTAAGATGGCAAACAAAACAATGGAAGCCGTTCAGAACCAAGATGACATCTTCTTCCACTCCACCTGATTACTCAGCAAAAATAAAGATGTTTACCTGAATAAACAGAGCCAGCTGTCACCCACTTATCCACTTACAGACCCATGTGACCTTGGAGGAGCAGGGGAGCTCCTCACTGGCTCTGACATAGCTATAAGTTGAGAATACAGAGGGCAGGCAATATGTGTATTTCCAGCTTCTTTAGCAAAACCAATGTTTCTATTAACTAGATGTCTCTCAATTATTAAAGGACATGCCATAAACAAGTAATGAAATACTCACAGCTTTATTAGAGATGGCAAAGTGGAAAATGCATTGGGGTGAATGGTGGTAATTTTGTTCCAAGCTAAATTCCTATTATTAAAAAAAGGCATATGAGAGGATTATATTAAAAAATAAAAAGGACATGTGAAGTTTTACCATATGCATTCAATCTTCTACCAAAATTTAATTTCCATTCAAATCAGAAAAAATTAATTCATCAATTTACTCTTCAGATTAAGATATGGATGGTATAAAATGACTGAAGAGAAAACTTTAAGCCAACCTTGTTTAAAGCAATCAAGGACAAATCATTCAGGTGGATATTTTCGTATTTATTCCATTCTTGTTAAAATGTTGACTTTAACATGGTTGTAAAATTTTATTAGAGTCATTCTAAAATGAGTAGGAATAGGAGTGTGGGAAGACATAGAAACCTCAGAAGTTCTTCTTCTGACAAGCAAGTAAGTTTTAAATTATAAAATGTCCCTAGATATGTAATAAAAGTGAACAAAAAACCTTATGTACATGACTCGTATATATTAGACCTTGAGAGAAATACAAAGATGCCTTCAAGAAAATTTCCAGGAAAGGATACTGACAAGTAAATTCTTAACTGAGATATCAACAAAATAAGGGCTCACATTCAAGGGGGGACCTCTAAAAAAACAGAATTTATTTATAAAAAATTGTGTATTTATTCTTACATGTTTAAACTCAGTCACCTTCAAACTACTCTCTTTTTAATGTAATATACCTATCAAGATGCTTTTTCCACTGCTGAAAACAGTTTTTGAAGTTGTCAGTGTTGATATCTTTTAGTGCTTCTGCCATTTTTTGTTTCACCTCTTCCACAACAGCAAAACTTTTCCCTTTGAGGACTGTTTCATCCGGGGATACAAAAAGGAAAAGTTTCTCAGGGAAACAAAAAAAAGTCACTTGGGGTGAGATCAGGTGAATAGGGAGGGTGGAGCACAGGGGTCATGCCATTTTTTGGCCAAAAACTGCGAACACTCAGTGTAGTGTGGGCAGGTGTGTTGTCATGGTGGAAGAACCAGTCACCTGTTTGCCACAACTTGGCATGTTCCTTCTGCAAATTGTAATTCAACCTGCTCAAAACTTTCAGATAAAAACTTTGACCATTTGATCTGGAGGAACAAATTGTAATTCCAAAAGTTAATTCTGGTTTTCTTTGGGTCCACCCATGTATGTTAGAAACAAAATCCTTAGATAGCAAAGAAAAACTACAGTTAATGGGGAAATAAAATTCACTTGCCATGCACACATAATGAACTGTAGATAATTAGGCAGAAATAAAACCTCTTGCAAAAACTTCTGTAGATAATTTATCAGGGATGAGAACTTCTATATTTTAAAAAGGAATTATGGGTTTCAGATTTTTATTTCTAAAATGACTAACAAAGAAGGGTAACAAAGATGTAGGAATCTGAGAAGATTGAAGGTGATTAAAGTCAACTTTTCTCAGGTGCAGAAAAGTTTATAATATCAGGCCCCTGAGTTACCTTGAATAAATGGTATTCACAGAGTATTTACATTCTTATTTGAAAGGTTCCTTAGGGACCTTTCCTCCTTTTCTGGAGGAAACTGGAAATCTTTTAATTTTTCTTTTTCCATTGACCCCAGAACAGAAGAAAATTGCAGGTAACAAGGGGAGCAAACATATGGAAGGTAGGAAAGCTACAAATGGCAGTTGGACTTTGGGTAATTGAGTAAGGAGACCTTCTTCTACCGAATTGCTCAAGAAATATGTGTCTACGGAGGTAAGCAAGTAATACCATCTGTCAGAGTCTCTTTGGCAGCTTTAAGTGGAACATGGTGCTCTGGGTGAGCTTCACAGAGCAAAATATCTGGAATGTAGGCCAAGTTTGGCCATGGTGCTTATAGTGATTTGACTGGGTTTTAAGCAAATATGTGAGAATTTATATGTTCAAAGGACTGTAATTCCTTTTCAATTTGTGAGTCTGTGTGCTGGAATCCTCCCAGCAGTCCCAGAGGAGTCATTTTCTGCTTTCTGGCCCTGCTCTGTGCCTGGGGCTGAACCTGCTGGCTGCATCCCCAGAGCTCCCTATGGGCCTCAGTTGTATTCCCAGTGGTAGCCCTGGGAGGAGTGAGATGCCAGGGCACTCATGGTCTTCTCTTCCCTGTTTTGGAACCATATCTCTGATGGCAGCCACAGACCTTCTCAACCACTTCAACCCCTCTCCATGCTTAAGCTCTTTCTGTGTTCTGGAAATACCATTTTCTGCCTGTGACTCTAGCCCCAGTCTTCATGGTGTTGTTGGTTTCTGCACACGCATCCTTTGCTTATTCCCTGCCAAGACCTATATAAGTATCCTTCCATTTGAACCATCTTAGAGCCCTCTGTTTCCTGCCAGGACCTTCATGGATACATTCTAAAAGGCTATATACTTATTCTAAGAAGAATGATAACGTTGCATAGTTACTATGTCCCAGTTACAGTTATGAGTTTTTTACATGTTTGTCTCATAACCTCCAACATCCCTAAAAAATAGGTACTATAATCATTCCCATTTTACTGTTGAGGAAACAGAAATAGTATAAGTCACTTGCCCAAAGTCACAGACTAATCTCAAACCTAGGCACACTGGCTTCAGAGTTCCTGATCTTGTGTTCAGAACATATTTGAATTTTTAAGTAAATAAGGAGAGAGCCACTGCACTAGACCTTGGAAATAAAAAATGAAAAGGTTCTTGTTGTTTTCAGATAGGGCATTGTCTACCTGATGACAGTGCTGAGAATCAAGTTCTATATTAGAGAATGCACAAAGTGCATCAGAGTTAAGTGGGTTCAAGGATAGATTTTGTTCTTATAACATGGGCAGGAGGAAAAGTCAAGGGTGGGGAGGAATCCAGTAGGCATTGGAAGCAGAAGAAATGGTGGTCCATGTGCCAGGGGACTGGGAATGTATAAGAGAGCAATGACAGGAAGTTGGAATCAACTTTGAAGATTGGTGCTGGTAAGACTGGCCTTGATCTTGAAAACAATAGGGGACTAATCGAAGGTTTTGAAGTGGGGAGGTAACATGATTAGATTTCTCTTTAAGAAAGATTGATGAACGAGTAGAGACATGGTAGGGGGATTGGTTAGGAGGAGAATGATGGTGTGCAACAAGAGTCATTACATGGGCCTGTGGTAGAGGAGTGGAGAAGATAAACCGGAGTTGGCACAGGTTGGCGAGTGACTGGATATGTCATCCAAGGGGAAGGAAGAATTCAGACATTTATTCTTCAGAAGTTTGTGTCACATTCTTTTGGTGTCTTTAGAGATCACTCTTTTCATATAGAACTGACTTTTGGAATAGTCAAGAATCAAGACAGTGGTGAAAAAGACAGGAAATGAAAGTAGGTACTTTTAAAAAATATATTTATTACAGAAAAAGGTAAAAGCACTATACAAGCAGATTTCAACCAAAAGTAAAGAAAGGGCAACACATTCAGAACAAGATGATTCTGGATTTCAGGAGAAAGGTAAGTTTAAAGTTTTGGGGGGAATAGTATTATTTTATCATTCCTTAAGTATTAAAAAAAAACAACTTTAGCAGTCAACAAGATAGGTTTTCAATAAACATACTTTAAACATTATATATATAATCACTATTCATCAAAATCATGTTGAAATCCACTTTTAGTATAGAAAAGTTTTAACTGTTATCTCATAAAATAATCTGTTGGCAAATTTTCTTTTTAAAAATTTAATATATGGTATTTCAATCATAAAATGGAACTAAATATAAGTATTTACAAATCTTAATTGCCTGAGCAACAGAAACATTTTCTAGGATAGTTGTGCTCAAATCTTAGTGTACTTGTTGACATGAAGATTCTCAGGACCCACTCCAAAAAACTAACTCATAAGGCAAGTGAGGACTAGAGTCTATATTGTTCACAGTCACCTCCAGGTGACTATTAAGCACTTTGAGACACACATTGAACAACTCTGCTTTTCCAGGAAAGAAGAGCAGGCAAGAAGAATTATGTGATCATCCTACTTTTGTGTGCAAAATGATCCCTGCCAGTTCCAGGTTGTGGGCAGAAACATACTTTGTAGCCTATTCAACAGCTTGGCCTCCTTCCTTTTCAACAAAGTTTCATGCCTGCTGACTGGTAGAGAACATAATTACAAATTTACTGCTTTTAGATTTACTCCTGGAAATTATCAGGAGCAAAATACTTGCTTTTTCATAGCAATTATATGCACAAAGTTCCAACCATAAGAGTATACAGTAAAAAGAAAATATTAGGGAAAGGTCCCCAAGAGGAAGAATGTGCTCTGTGCTGGAGAAGGCGCTGGGAGGTGGTACTCACAGAGATCGGAGGCTGAGCAACTTCTGGAAAGTATCAGCTTTAATTTCAGAGATTTCATTATGTCTTAGGTCACTGAAATGATAGAGTTCCAAAGATTGATTTCAGAGTTACTGGTTGCAAAGATTATAGACTTCTGAGAACTTTTACAGGGGATTACCTGCTCTCAATCAAAGGAACACATGAAGTGTGACTATCAAATGACTGAGTTTTATTTGTTTAAAAAATAACATAACAGTTTATACACTCAAATAAGTATTTTTCTCTCTCTCAAAGCATCTAGTTCCCTTGGGAAGATATAAAACCACGTTTTAAACATGCATCCTTATTCAAAACACTTGAAGACGTCTTTCTTGGTGCTGTCTTCTGAGCCTTTCTTGCACTCTTTGAGGATCTTTAGAAGGGTCAAATCTTTACCTTTTAAAAATGGAGTTGCTTTGTTTTCCCCCTAAATTACTCAAAGGCATTCAGAGGAAAACTACAAGTGAAAGGATGTATGGTTAATATTGTTTTGATCAAAATTGAAGTGTGTAAAGTAACAAGGATGATATTTTGTAAGGGAGGCAATTTTTTTTTTTTTTTTTGAGTTGGAGTCTCACTCAGTCGCCCAGACTGGAGTGCAGTGGCCGCTTCCGGCCACCGCAGCCTCGACTTGCTCGGCTCCGGCAATCCTTTCCGCCTCAGCCTTCCCAGTAGCTGGACCTACAGGCGCGCGCTACCACGCCCGGCTAATTTTTTGATTTTATTGTAGAGATGAGGTCTCGCTTGCCCAGGCAGGTCTCGAACCCGCGGACTCAGGCAATCCACTCACCTCAGCCTCCCAAAGGCGCGGGATTACAGGCTGAGCCACTGAGCCCGGCTAGGGAGGCAATTTTAAGAGAG